>JBBKCR010189198.1:0-13731 GCA_037577295.1 Ladigesia roloffi | reverse complement strand
TGTGCGTGTGTGTGTGTGTGTGTGTTTGTGTGTGTGTGTGTGTGTGTGTGTGTTTGTCATGTAAGCTATGTTTTTTACTGTGAAGTTTAAGGCAGATTGGTGCCTGCTCAGTGGATCCACACGAAAAAAGTAAGAAAAATTGTTTATTTTGCACTTCGTCACAAGTGTTTACAGCTGTCTGGTGGTGGAAAAATGCATTCGAGTTGGTTTTGAAACGTTTGTGCGAGTTTTGTGCGAGATACTCGGCAGAGGAGTCTCGCGGCAAATTCAAAACGTGCTCTGTGGCTATAAAGGCAGAAAAAGAAATGCTGTTTTAGCAGTTTATTTATTTATAATTCTACTTTAAACAAATGGATTTCTGAATCCAAGATGGCGATTACAAGATAAGAATACATTCAGCCCCCTCCCACCAAAACCTCGAGTATTCAATGTTTTTCACTACTGAATACTCGAAGCTTAAAAAACTGGCATTCGGACCAGCCTCAGTCTAAGGGGTCTTATTGAGGGGCCTATTCACTTGCCTTTCTTTTGAAGTCCAGACGGTTGAGTATTTCCTGGAGTGCCATGACTTCTTGCTTCATGTTCTGAGAGTTCCTCTCCAATGGGTCTGCAGGAATACGTACAGGTTCGGCAATATGATGAAAAAAATAAACTATTCCACAAAAAGTGCTTCTAAATACAAAAGTTGTAGGAGAGCGATTTGGTTATTTTTTGACTCTTTTTATTGGTCACTGTAGCAAGAGTTCACCAGGAGTTTTTCTTCTGGCACATTCACAGACAGCCGGGAAAGTGAAACGAGTGGGCAGTTTCAGGTCCAGTCAGATCAGATGTAAACCAGCTCACTGAGAGAGACTTGGTGCCCCATTTATGGTAAAGATGGAGAAATAACCACTTCACATTTTCACAATCCCACACAGATACATTCAGGACCCTGTTTACTAAGACTTCTGCACCAGTTTAAGGCACAAAATGGAGCAGTGTTGCCCCGACGTCATGTACAAATCCATGACACATGAGCTACATGAGCTGTGCAAAATGTGGAGGAATCACGCAAAACCAGGGGCGTCAGAAGCCTATTTAATGTAAGCGAATTTGGATGTGGGGCGGAGTTTGGATGTGGGGCGGAGTTTGGGTGGAGTAGGGTTGCTGAGTGCATGCAAAGTCTCGTCCTTTTAGGGGGTGGGGTGTTTGGAAACCCCTGTTGAATCTTGAATCTTGAATCTTTTTCGAAAGAATCCTCTCCACTTATTTAATAGAAGAATGCACAAAGCACTAGAAATCCGCTCTGGGTTCACCTCCGACTCACCGCATGCAAGTGAAGTGAACCGTCAGTGCATAGACAGGCTGCTCAAATTCCATTGATGTGTGTATTCCTCTATCATTTAAGTGGAGTAGATTATTTCGCGAAAGATTCAAGATTTAACAGCGCTGGGTGAACACATTTTTTCTGTTAAATGTGGGGAGGTCCAAGCGAATAATTGTGAAATGGGACGGGACACGTCCTCCTTTGAATGGTGATGACGCCTATACGCAAAACACAACAGCAGCAGATTACAGATCCCTCTCCATTTCCCAAAGTAAAGTGGATTTCCCTCTTCCTTTTAGAACCAGGCTTTTGGGTCTGAAAAGATTTGTTGTTGAGACTTTCTTTAACAGCAGCACTGAACAGAGCAACTAGACAGTGGCATGAGCCTCAAAAATGTCCTGAAACAATGTTTACCATCAGAGTAACACTTTAAAATCTCAGGATCAGGTGCATATGTGAAAGACAACGAAGAAAGTAACATATCCTTTATTATATTCAAGGCTTTATAAACATAGCCTTTATTACAGCTTTCATCCTTCTGGGATACTTAGGTAGCGTTAGATTAAATTAACTTTACAGTTATTAATTCCTGAATACCGTATTCAGGTTCGGCTCCACTCCTAATAGATACAATATTCACAGTGATTGTATTACTGAATTTTATAGATATAATATTCACAGTGACTGAATTATTGAACTTTAGAGATAATATTATTCTCACGAAGTTAAGCCCAGAAACCACTTCTAGATACCAACACACCTATTCAAGCCTGCAGTACTGAACCTCCTTCTTACAGTGGAAGAAAAGAAAGAAAGTCTTGTGAATTCTTTAAGACTTAATACAACATCGTAGGTGAATTTTCCCCCTTCTGTAAAAAGTGAAAGCTATTGAAAACTATTCTCCCTATAGTCTTCCTTTATCTTTCCCCTGTTTGGACAATCTCCTGTCTAATCCATTCAGAAACATCTCCTTCATTTTAGATCCACAAGAGGAAAAGATTTGTTAGGCGGCTGAGGTGGGTGTGAGGACCTTGATTGTGAATGTCTGTTTGAAGGGTAATATGATGTCAGCAAAAGTCTTAGAAATAGTTTTGCTGGAAAGCCAATTTTCTATGGACAAAATATTTAATAAAGCATTCTTTGTCTGAGTTGGTTATGAGATATAACAAAAATAAAAGAAAAACATGTCTTTGTTAGACAGCTCGCTCACCTCGAAGCTGGAGGGTTTTGTAGCGAAAGTCAAAATCATCCTGCATGTCCTCCAAATGCTTCACTGCCTGGTCAAGAAGCTGAAAAAAACCATGAATAACACATTTAATTCATCATTCTATGCTGTTATTTTACTTTAACGGTGGGAAATATTTAGACCCAGCTCATACAACACAGGGTCGGCTGGTACAAACAATTTAGCACAGATACCTTTTTAATTTACAATCAAATTGGCAGAAATTTTATATTTAGTTTTATAATTTGCACAGTATTACTTTTTCAACAGAGTATGACTCATACATATTTGTTGATTTCTGTAGATTTTTCTAGTTTCTTCATTTATATTTCCTCTCCATAAACAATGTATTGTGTTGAAATATTAATTTTATACTAAAGGTTTAGATACATTGTTATATGGTTTTCATACCAACTGTGATGGTGTTTTGCATTCGGTTAAACTGTATAAATGTAATATGGAGCAACACATAATGTTTTTGTGAGTTTGAATATTAGCTAACCAAAAAAGTTCAAATCAAATTATTAAAATATCTCTGATTATTTTTAGCTGGTTTTACCTAGGTTGTATTTTTTAAGTGAATGGTAGTTGTTTTTAGAAACAACAGTGAAAAACAACTGTGGCTGGTCCATGTATATGTGGAAGGATTTCTCCTCACCTGCACAGAGCTGCGGATCACCGCCACTCTATTGTCCAGGTTCTTCTGCTTCTCCAGCGCTGCAGAGTTTTGCATGGATTTCTCCAGGGGACCCTGCCATTGGCATTGAGGCATTATAATGAACACAAGAGAATAACAAGAAAGGCCTAAAATAGGAGTAAACTCAACTCACTTTCTAATTAAATTCCTCATACAGTCTAGTCAGATAGGTTTCCCTTAAGCACATCTAACCATGTGGGGAGGTACCTACCTACCATCCACACGTTCTATATCACAGATTTCAATATTCTTTAGAATTAATGACCTCTGTTCCACTTGGCCGTTCTCTATTGTGTCTCAGTAATAACTTAGGAAAAATAGTTTGACCTGGAAACCTCAGTAATTTCAAGAGGGTTTGTCTAAAATATCAACTCTTAGTTTGATGTAAATAAACTGGTTAAACTGCTCGACCCTGAAAGGGTATACAGTGCACCCCAGCTTATTCGTGGTTCACCAGTCACATCTGTAGGCTCTCGCAGATTTTTTCTGAGAACCAAACTAATAAATGTTTGATGAACTCCTGCACTAAAGCAGAAACTGCAGATATCCTCCATATTTCTTTTTTGCTTTTTGACGTCCCTGCCTTGTCCAACAGGTCCTCTAGTCCTCGTGCTGGTTGTTTATGTTTGGGTGCCGATTATCGAGGCAATCAAACATCTGAACAGAATTAACCTCCGCTGTTCAGCATGAACAAGGAGAGGGGCCGTGTTGTGCTAGTACACACTGACTTCAAAGTATAATTAATTCAAATAAGAATGAACTAGTTCATATTAATAGTTCATTTTTATTCACATGGTATGTAATATTTACTGCACTTGTAAATGTGTTCATATTTGTGACAGCACAACTGCATAACAATAGTACGGACTGGAGACTGACTTCAAAATAATGTTTACAACCAATACTTTCATTTAAAAAAGGGTACCTGCTCCTGCATGCTGGCGGCAGATATGATGCGTCTTTCCTCCCTCAGACAGTTGGAGATGACGGCAGACAGTTGCTGAGGGTTAGCTTTGTATCTCGACTGCAGGAAAAGGTAAAAAAATATTTTACTTTTATTAATCACTCAAACTCAATGATTAAAATATGACATATTCACAGATTCTAAACTCCTGTGGATTTTTTTACAAACCTAAAGTAAGAGTATCTTTCAAAAATGAATGCTACAGAAAAATTCCACATCTTCCTTTATCTCCACATGCAAGTATAATCTTCTATCTAGTCTGCTCAGAAACAACTTTTAACCTTTTTAGATCCTGACACCAAAAGAGAAATAGATTTGCAAGGTGACTGAGATGGGTTTGGGGAGCTGCTCATGTGGAAATGTCTGTTGGAAGTGTAATATATTGTCAGGTGAGAGTTTTAGGAATAGATTTTGTTGGAAGAACAGACAAATATGAAAGTATAACAAAACACACTTTCGTTCAAATTGCACATTCACAGCATCAAAACTTTCATTCATAATTACACTTGATTTTCAAATTCATAATGTTTTTTTTTTACCTATTTAAATAGTTAAAAGGGCTAAACAGTATACAAGACTAAGGGCAGAAATGATTACTCTATTCCAGGGTTTTGGATTAATTACATCTATAACAAATCACTTTCACTCATTTGTGATGTGAGATTAAAAAATATTCCTTTGAGAATGAGCTGTGCCTTAGTGGTTGTGTTGTGTGCAAACCAACTTTAAGTCATTTTTTCGCCAAGGGACTCCATGGGGCGACAGTGTGAGGCAACAAGATTTTACATAAATCATTTTACATACATCCCCACCCCATCAACCACAAACTGAAAAAGTGAGGAACCAAGTGACTAAAAAAAATGAACTTGAGTCATTGATGTATATTGGTATAAAATTTTCAGGAATTGTGCCTTAGAATAGATGAAAATTATATGAATAAAAAGATAATTTCCAATATATGTTATAGAAGTATTTCATTCAAGCAATATACAGTATTTGCATTGATTTTGTTCGCTGTGTCTTGATTCCTGCAAATAATTTTTCAAAAGCACTGTCAATGTAAAGTTGACGCATTCTGATCCAAGGAACATTTATACATTACCCATTCGTTACCACGTGATTTACAACAGAGGGAAAGTCCCACTGAGAGTTTAAGGCTTGAGATGACTGTAGCTGGCAGTTTGAACTGCGTCAAGGGGCCTCTTCCACTGAATTTACATTTGTAAATATAGCTTTGGAATTCAGATACTGTTCAACTCAGAGTCTTAACTAATCTAATGTTTCTATAGTTGGCATGACGACGGACTTTGATTTCATACCATATTAGAGTAAATTCTCACAGCGACAGGTTTATTCCTAGACTTTATACTGTACATCTTAGACTGTATATTTGAACATATTTATTTTATACTACATCGTGACATAGTACTTTATTCTATTTGGTTATTTAATTCTATTCTATTTTTTTTTTCTTAATTTTGCTGCCTAATTTTCCTAACTAAGCAAATATCCCCCTTGTGGGACTGATAAAGGTTTATCTTATCTTATCACATCTTATCTTTCGTGAGAACCAAAAACATGAGCAAAGTCTGAAAGGGCAAATAGCGACAGTCCTTAATCAAAAAGACAAATTACAATACACTCAAACAACAACAGACACAAACATAAAAAAAATTAAAACGATGTGGAGGGCGGATCTTGGGCTTTGACAGCTGGGATGCGTTTCCACTAACACCAAAATTTGGGTAACACTTCTGTCAAAGGAACAGATCTGTGTTCCCATGTACTATGAAATTGCAGTCATATACGTACTGGCAGATAATAACTGCATTTCAATAAAGCATTGGAAATGCTTGGCTATTACGCTAAAATCTCTGCATGAAAATAAGAGTGCATTGTCTTCTACAGAAAGTATACTGAAATGTGGCCTTTTCACCTTTCAGATTCTATGTATCTGCAAAGTTGAATTCACTGGTAAAACATAAAATAATTAGCCATAAACTTTGCACATTTTTGAAATTATAACTTGTTAATATGTTATGAAATGTGCAGAAGTGTATCATCTATTGAAAATTATTAAATGTATAACTTGAATAGGCATGCCTCTTTTGCATATGACTATAGATACATACACATTTATGCGGTTTTGAATATTATATACACTACCAGTCAAAAGGTTGGACACACCATTTCAATCATCAAACTAAATGATGAAGGAACACATGGAATTATGCAGGAAACAAAAAAGTGAAACAAACAAGAATATGTCCTGTAATAAGGTAATGATAGACTGTTGTTTCTTTACTTAGCTAAGCGGTTCTTACCATAATGTGGAGTAGAACCACAGTGGAACCAGATCACTAACTGTGTACCAAGCCGACCTTCACAACTGATGACCCAAACACATTAAGAAGGCAAAATTCCACTGATGAAGAACTCCTGTTATTAAAATACTATTCCAGACCATTCCTCATGAATTTGACTGAATAAAATGCCAAAAGTATGCAAGGCCATCATCAGAGCAATAGGTAATGTTTTCAGTATTAATCTACAATGTAGCCAATAATAAAAACAAAAGAAATCATTTAATGAAAAGGTTTGTCCAAACTTTTGACTGGTAAAGCATACATAAAAAAATCTCAAATAAATATTATATTTCATCTCTAAAAACAATTTTTAATACACACAAAATTAAATGAGCCAACTCAAATTATTATTTACTCTTTCAATATCTTATTATAATTTTTACAACCATGCTCCTCCTGTTTAATTTACACTCAGTTCCAAAGTGGGACCCCCAACTAGTGGTTACCAGTCTCCATCCTGGAGGCTCTTTCTTCTGCACAGTTCAGTGTTTTCCCTACTTTGACTCAGGAGGGGCTTGTTAATGATCAGGTGCAGGGCACGTGCCGTGTTCTGGACTACTGAGCTGCAACGGCAGCTTCCCCAAACCCCTCTAATGAGAGGACTTTACAAGCAGAGCCTCATGTGTACCCAAGCTCCAGGTCACACCCTGAAATCAGGGAGGAGGCAGGGCTGCGAACGTTCCACGAATCAACTGAGAAAAGGAACCCGCTTCCAGGAATCGAGCAGGAATGCAGTTATACTGGAGTGCTGTGTTTGGGACTCGGGAAACAACCTTGAATATTAACATCATGCACACCTGCAGGGTGAGCGCCTTTAGCATGAGTGGAAAGACACATGCAGAGTGGGACACTGGTAAGATATCTGGAGGGGAAACTAAAATGATCAGAGTTTCTTTCCAGATGCGAGGGGAAAGACACACAGTATGTGAAATGAAAAGAAATTCAGTCGGTTTTGTTTTGGTCGCCCCACGCTTTGCCCTTTCAGTGCTGTCTGGCGCTTCGACAGGCGTGGCAACACAACATCCAACTACATGCAAATCAGCAAAACCCCTGACATTTGACTCTTCTGAATTTACAGTTATCCATCGAGAAATCCCCAAATCAACCGACCTGTAACGCAAAAAATCACCTCTGTCTGAATAATGGAGTTTTCTAATGCAACCGATAAACATCGGGGCTGTTATTATGTTGCAGAGCTTTTCAGGAACTAATTAGAAACCTGACACCTCAGCGTAGCCTTGTGTCACTTGGTCCTGTCTGTGGTTTTACTGAGCCGTCCACAGCTTCGAACTCGCCACTAACCTTTGCGTTAAGTCGCTGTCGTTTCTTTGTTTGTGTGAAAGAAGTGACATGAAGTCTATAATAAAGTCTGACTGCCTCCTTGCTGATGTTTGCAAAAAGGTGAGCTCTGACAGAAGGCAGGAAACCACAGGCAAAGAGTGCTGAGGTGCATTTCCACTGATCACGAAGCAAAAGCTTCCACAAATGCACTTCCAAATGAGCGCAGCACAGGCCTCCAACATAGTGAGCTCTCCGTGTGACTTGATGGGGGAAATCCTGCCATTATTTCAAAACTCCTCCATCAGTTCACTCATTGAGATGTAAACAGTCATTCATGCTTGATGAGAAATGGTGCATTACAGAGAATTTGGGTTTCTTCTCAGTGGGGGTGACACAACAGACAGACTGTGATGTTTATAACACAAACAGAACCACTTTATTAATCATCCAAAAAAGACCAGTGAATGTCTTTTTGTTTTCCTATGCAATGTTTACTATGCAATAAAACTGATAAAATAAGTATTGGAGACCATTTTGCCTCACTTCTCATGTTAATATTTGTTGCAAAATAGTATGTTGGAAAATTGTTAATGATAATAATATCATTAACAACATAACAAAATTCAATATATTATAGTACAATACAACATCATAGGATGTAATATAATGTGATATTATGACAGTGGCAAATGTTCAATACCACCAAAACAGTTCTAATACTGTTATATTTCAAAGAACCCCTTTCATTAAGACTGTAATATACGTCATAACCTCTGTCAGACGTCTTGGAGATGCGCTCTGTTTGCAAACATCCCTGCATCACTCAGGGCGACAGAGTCCAGTGCTCACCTATGGAATATTTATTCTCCTCAGGTTGAGTTTGTCTGATGTAAAGGGGAGTCCACTGTTGTCTACAAAACTCCTTCATAGATCTATCATCAAATTTGTTCATGTATGATGAGAAATGGTGCATTTCAGAGAATTTGGATTTCACCACAGCGGTGGTGATAGAACCCCTGGACTGTGATCACCACAACACAAATGAAATGTACCATACAATTTAACCTACACATTATTTACCATTCAATTTAACCTACACATCACTTACCATCCAATTTAACCTACATAGTATTTACCATCCAATTTAACCTATGCATTATTAACCATCCGTTTGAACCTATACATTATTTACCACCAAATTTAACCTACGCATTATTAACCATCCGTTTGAACCTATACATTATTTACCATCCAATTTAACCTACACACTATTTACCATCCAATTTAACCTACATATTATTTACCATCCAATTTAACCTACACATTATTTACCATCCAATTTAACCTACACATTATTTACCATCCGATTGAACCTACACATTATTTACCATCCAATTTAACCTACACACTATTTACCATCCAATTCAACCTACACATTATTTACCATTCAATTTAACCTACACATTCTTTACCATCCAATTTAACCTACACATTCTTTACCATCCAGTTTAACCTACACATTCTTTACCATCAAGTTTAACCTACACATTCTTTACCATCCAATTTAACCTACACATTATTTACCATCAAATTTAACCTACACATTCTTTACCATCAAATTTAACCTGCACATTCTTTACCATCCAATTTAACCTATACATTATTTACCATCCAATTTGACCTACACATTATTTACCATCCAATTTAACCTACACATTACTTACCATCCAATTTAACCTACACATTCTTTACCATCCAGTTTAACCTACACATTCTTTACCATCCAATATAACATACACATTCTTTACCATCCAATTTAACATACACATTCTTTACCATCCAATTTAACCTATACATTATTTACCATCCAATTTAACTTACAAATGCCATTTGAGTTTTACGTAATACTGACGGTGCTGAAACAGTGATAAAACTGATTGCAAAAAATTCCAGGAACTTTTTTGCATCTATTTTGCGCATTTTGTAACTGTCCGCTATAAAAAGTTAAGTAATTAGTGATTTAGGCCGAAACCTTCTCAAAACCATTTGTGTCTACTAAAAACAAAACCTCAGGCATCAGACAGAGAGGCACTACACTGCTCCAGCGTCTGGTTCATACCACCTAAAGTGTGTGAACGCCTTCTCCTCGCCTGCATGCTCAGATGCCCAAAATACGACAACCGTGCTGCGCTTAGAGGGACATTTATTTGCGAGCATGCTGCAATCTCACTTCCCCCATGTTCAACACCACACAGCAAAACATGTTTGAATACACAAGGCCTACCCAGAGTCAGGAAGTGGTGAGAATAACTAACTGAGATGCTCAGAGATACTGGTGAACGTACACGTGCTGCAGGAATGTATGTGATTAGGTCACTGCCGGGTAGGCAGGCATGAATGGAACATAGGCTCAAGATACGATCAGGTGTTCCCCTGATTTCCACTAAACCGGTCAGGTTTACAGTAAAGCCAGTAAAGAAAGTGCCTTCAGTTGCAGACCACAGAGCTCCCAGGCACTCCTCTGGGACGAGGTTGTGTGTACTGTCAGCCCAGTGTGACCCTTAGAAATCATGCTGCTCTCTAAATGAAAGGCTTCTTCACGGCGCTGCCATAGATGAACATTTCAAATTGAAGTGTCTTTAAAGGATCAGTTTTGTATATGAAATATGAAAAAAGACATTTTTCAGTGCACCAAGAAGTTCGAATGATGTGTGTGTGAGGATTAAAACAACTTCTAAACAACTTGTCTTGTCAATATTTGTTGTAATGTATATTTGTAGATGTTATGAATGACCAATACTAGAGGTCGGCCGATATATCGGGCCGATATTTGGCATTTTTTAATGTATCGGCCGATATCCAAGTGCACTACGCCGATTTACCCAGTATGGCCCATGCTACTTGCTTCCACTAAACATTTTGATGCGGCTTATTGTTTACAAGTTAAATTTATTGTATTATTATTGTTAAGTTTTGTTTTTGTTATTTAAGTTTATATTTATAATTAAGTCATTATTCAATAAATGGCAAGTTGAGAAATTTTGTGTATTTATCTTTGTGTTATTTTACCTCCAATAGAAGGGGAAACGTTCAATTATTAGGCAAAAAAATATCGTCAGTATATATCGGCCATCGGCTGACCCTGACTCCAAAATATCGACATCGGCATCGGCTACTGAAAAACCCATATCGGTCGACCTCTAACCAATACATCACATACATGATTTATATTACATTATATTAAATTTGATTATATTATATTGTAATGTATGAACCCCCCAAAGAACCATTTGAATGCATACATTTTTCTTAACATGATAACACCTAGTGCATTTTGGGGAAATGTTTCTACAGCACTAAAAGGAGTTTTATTACTTTTTCACTTCATAGAACCATCTGGTTCTATATAGAACCCCTTTTGCTAGGAGTGTAAAATGTGTGTTAACTGAATAGTCATATCCTCTGTCTGACGCGCTCTGTTTTCAACATCACTGCTTTCCTCATGATAGCAGCGCCCAGCGCTCACCTGTATCTGGTGGAAGATTCTCTTCAGGTTGTGTCTGTGCAGGAAGTTTTGTTCTTGGGTGCAGTGCCTCTCCAGCTGGATCAGGAAGTTGTTGAAGAGCACTGTAGCCATGGCCTCATGGTTTGTAGCTGTTTCCCTTTAGAAAACATCATTTGTAAACTCCTCCTCTTACTGTGTCCTTCACACTTTACCCCAAATAGGTTTCTAGAACAAATGTAGCACCATCTAACACCATGTCCTGCTATTTAAGAATTAGAGACATAACATGGCATATTTTATTGTTTTATTATTTATAAAATCTTTATCTGTATGAAGTGCACCATGGCTATAAACTCAAACCATGACAAACTCATTCTAATGTTCTGTACCGTACGGCTGGTTTTCATAGTGTCTGAACAGAAACACTGACATACAGTATATGTGATGTGTAATATTGACATGCAGTGTACCCACAATCTATAATATGAGTTAAACTCTCATTTAGTGGTCTGCAGAGTAGAGCTGGGTGTTACATCATTCATAAAGGGGTAATGTGATATTGGTATTTGCATAATATTCTCAATATCATTTCAACTTGTTTCTTTTATGGACATTATTACAGTTCATTGCTTGGAAAAACAACATTAAATGAATTTTAATGTTAAATAAATGGTGCGTATTCCTTCTGAAACCGAGATTTCCGTCTAGGCAACTTTCACTAGTTTAAAGTTCCCTACAGTCCAGACAAAGTGCCCAGTGTCACGAGACGTGGGGTCTAATTTGTTAATGATAACTTACTGATTTAATGACTAGTTATGTAGATATGACCTGAATGACTTTATCAATATAGCAAATATCTTCTATGGGCTAAGATGAGCAATAAATTCGGATTTCTTTCATACCAGTCTTGGCTCTCAATCCAGTTGGCCAGAACCTGTCTGAGTTCCATGGGAAAGTTGTCATCGTAGAAGTAGTCCACCTGCTCCAGGAACTTCATGTCTAACTGCTGGATCTGCTTCCATTGACTCATGTTGCTGCCAAAATTAATAACAAGACGCGGGAGCTGCAGCAGGAGAACACTCCCTTCCACCGAACCCTGTTTCTCCGAACACCTGCTGAAGGTGAAGTCCTACCTGGAGAGTTTTCTCCACACCTTAAAAGAGTCCAAAGAACCTCTCCTCACTTTCTGCCCGCTATAAGACCCCTCGGTCGATCTCGGAAACTCGGAACCTTCCAGAACGGAGCGACCTCAAAACTGCTGAACACTGTAGACTACACACCACACAGCGTTAACACAGCACTCCACACACTGCAGACAGAACACCACGCACTATCAACTACACACCACACCGCACACGCTGTCAACTACACTCCACACTCCTCACACTGCAGTTTATGGGACAGTCTGAACATCACACATCACTACCGTGACGAACAATAGGACACGCCCACTATCTCCCGTGATTGGCCAGATCTCAGCGCTCACCTTTCTCTTTCTTCCTTCCTAATATATTTCTGTCGATTTATTTATTTATATGTTTCTTTGTGTGTTTATTGTTTTTTATCTTTCCTTCTCATCACTTTTAAATTGTCATTCTATTGATCTTTAAATTCAGTATTAAAATAAATTACTTACTTAGTCATTTTGTGAGGCTCTACATTATTTTTTTCCTTCCTCCTTTCCTATCGTTTTTCTTTCTTTTTTTTCACATTTTAATTATTTCATCTTTTTTTCTCTCCCACCATTTCTTCCTCCTTCTTTTAGTCGATTATTTCTTTCAATAATGAATTAATCTTTCCTACCTTCCTTTTTTCTCTCTTTCTTTCTATCAAATTTTAAATAATTCCATCCTCCAACCCACCTATTCCTTCTCTATTTCCTTCTTTCAATTATTTTTTAATTCATCCTCCCTCCCTTTCTTTTTCATTCTACCTTTCTTCCTTTATATCCTTCTGACTTTCTCTCTGAAGTAGAAATTTGGTGTGTATATAGTGAAGGTCTGGTGTGTATATAGTGAAGGTCTGGTGTGTATATAGTGAGGGCCAGGTGTGTATATAGTGAGGGTCTGGTGTGTTTATAGTGAGACTCTGGTGTGTATATAGTGAGGGTCTGGTGTGTATATAGTGAAGGTCTGGTGTGTATATAGTGAGGGTCTGGTGTGTATATAGTGAGACTCTGGTGTGTATATAGTGAGGGTCTGGTGTGTATATAGTGAGGGTCTGGTGTGTATATAGTGAGGGTCTGGTGTGTATATTGTGAGGGTCTGGTGTGTATATAGTGAGGGTCTGGTGTGTATATAGTGAGGGTCTGGTGTGTATATAGTGAGGGTCAGGTGTGTATATAGTGAGGGTCAGGTGTGTATATAGTGAGGGTCTGGTGTGTATAT
>JBBKCR010189180.1:0-13732 GCA_037577295.1 Ladigesia roloffi | reverse complement strand
CACAGGGGGCTCGAGACGGTCGTCTTTCAGAGGTAAAAAATGCTATAAATACTGTTCAGTTTCTCACAAAAACCGATTGTTTCATGTCTTAAGACATCAATGTGTCATCAGGAGCCACAGGGTGTAAACTGGATGTCTCTGTGCATGTTTTTTTTTTTTTGAAAGGTCTGACGCCCATCCACGTCCATGAAATGACTACCACACTGCTACGGCTAAAGCTAATAATCTGCATTTGTGTTCTGCTGAGGAAACAAAGTCACCTTCGACTTGGGGGTAAGCAAATAAACATCAGATTTTCATTTTGAGGTGAACTGCCCCGGCACCCCTCTGCTTGGTGGATTGGTTAAATGCAGAGAAAGAATTTCACATTGTGCTGTGGTGTGTTCACACATGACTATAAGGGTTGATGAATTAAATATAATAAGACAAGCTGATTGTTGTTTTCGATGAAAATGACATAGCTAGGAATAGGAATGGTCTAAATTCACTTGAAAATCAGTCCCCTGAACCGCTATTGTAAGTTAAAACATTTTTCCTTCTCCATTTTCATAGACACACATTTTTGTTCCAACAGCAATGAATAAAATAAAAAGGAAAAAAGCTTTATATTCCTCTGTTTTCCTCTGTTTCTCCTACAAAGCCCAGACAGGGCTGCACATAAACAGCCATACCCAGTCACACAAACATTTCTGAGGGTGTTATGAGTAAACACCCCAGAAGCATGTGGCTGTTGAGTCATCAGTATTCTGGAGACTGACCAACCCCTTGAAGGTACCTGAGAATTTCCATCATATCAAAGGGATGAAATTGTTGTGTTTGAGATAAATATAGGGAGGATGCAGAATTCATAAGCATGTTGCCGTGAAATCAGTCGAGCAAAAGTTTGCCACTGCTAACAACCCCAATGAATATCAATGAAAGCCTTTCTCTCTGAATAAATTTACGTGGCCAGGGACAACCGTGAGGGCAGCATATATTTACAAAAGGCCCGGCGGCTCTGGCCACAATCCACTGTGAGCAAACTGTGCTTTAAAGAGATGGCCTGGCTCGTAACTAATTCCAGACATGCTCATGCTACCTTGTCATAACAATACGTGACAACGTTGACTTCCCTCAGAAGTTAATTAGGTTTATATGGGGTCTGGGGTGTGAAGGGATCACCTGTCTTTGGATTTCTTATGGAAATGTAAACAGAAAGATGCACAACACACCAGCACAGGCCTTATAATGGTGTCAGGCTTGCTGCTCGGTGGTTACTAGTTCATGTGTATGTATACAATATTAGCCTCTATGAATATGAATGAATGGTCAAACACCTGAGAGCAATATAATGCTGGTCCCAAATGGCTCCCTGCTCCCTACACACTGCACTTAAATACAGATTCAATGAATCCAGAAGGGAGATCTGCACACATGGTTGACACTCCATTGCCCTTTGCTAGACATCTTTCACGCTGCTTTGAGTGTAGGAGTCTGTATTTAAGTTTGGGACACTGCTGTATCGCTGATACTAACATGTTGATCAAAGTTGAGTTAAGCCTTTATGTGATTGTTCAGGCTTTTTCCAATATCCAGTCTTGTGATTTTGGTCTGTATCGTAGTGATAGCAGTACTGAGCTCACCTGACTGGTAACTCTGGTATAAACTCTCGTTCATGTTTGATTGCCACTAATCCACTAAAACACAGCAAGCCTCTTGAATTTGCCAGACATATATTAAATGAATATCCAAAATTAGTAAATTGCTTAATCACTTTTTTGGCCCGTTACGCAAATTTCAGTGAACACTTCAGATGTAATGGAAAGAATCCCAGCATTCCTGAGACTGAAGCACTTAGAAAAACTTTGCTCATCTTAGCATAAAGAGATAAATGCATCAAATTAATAACTGTCAAGTCGAGTTATGAGGGAAGCATGATGTGTAAATTCTGTAGGGGGCTTCTGTGGTGGTGTAGCTCTTGAAGTAATTAATGAGTTCATTATTTCAGTTACACTCCATCCAGCAAAACAAGGGCTCGAGCAAAGACAGGTAGCGTGTCTCTCTTCAGTGCTGGTGTTTTTAATTCTCAAATCTGAAGACGCCGCAGACGAAGACCTGCCACTTCAAGACGTTTTCCCAGCTCCAGTCCAGTAATGAGCAAAATGGCTCTTAGCTCCAGTCACCCTCTGACCCTGCTCCTACTGTCCTCTCTCTCATCAGGCCTAATGAGAAGTGAGCTGTTTGGATGGTAGCAGGCAGCGTCCATGAGAGGTCCTTCTCCATTCTAGGTGAAGATAAAGATTGTATGATCTCAAACGCCCTCTGAAAATCACCTCCTGAAGGAGATGAACCGATCTCCTACATTAATGCTTGTCTGAAGCATAGCTCTTGCTATCGGCGCTACTTTTTCTTCCCTTGTTCTTGTTTTTTTATTGAAAGAGAGAGAGCGAGAGAGAAAAGGCCCTTGAGGAGTTGAAGGCGATGATGTTGATAGCGAATCTCTGCCCACCCATCGTCCGCATGAATATGTAATATCAGGCTGAAGCTGGTTAACTACAAACCGACACGGTCATTTATCACGCCCATCAAGCAATGCTGGTCAAACAGTGCACACTTGACTGGAGCCCATTCGTCTCGTATGCCCTTCCCGTTTGATAAGGAGAAGGTATCTCCTGGCTAACAACAAAACCCTCTGCAAGACCAAAAGGCCATGTTTTCGGCCATTTATAACCTACCCTTTATCGCGGTATTATACACACTCCGGCACGACTGAGGACGACCTTGCGTGTTTGCCATAATTCCTCTTTTTTCTGCAGCCGCTTGCTGTTTCTACACTTTACATAGATGAATGATAATAACCACTATGGAGTCTAATTTTGTGAGAAGAAAACACCGACAGGAACTCACGTGATGGGGTTGGCAGCGCCCAGCTGTCAGACTAGATCTAACATGCTGAGTATGAGAATCTACCATGCTTTTCAAAACCGAAGTCCAGATGCATCAAGCGTCTTGCACCGGCCCTATGCATGACACAGTCTGCCAGTGTGAAAATGAAAAGTCTTTATCTGCTCTGAATGTGGAGACAGAAATACATTGCACGCCCATTTCCATACATATGCATTTTAAAGAAAGGCAGTATGCAAGAACTTGAGCATTTGCATACAAATTTCTTTTCAGAAAGAAATTCCATTTGGGTATAATTAGCATTGTAATGAATGGTGATAAACTGACAGGATTAAACACTGTTCACAGTGGTGGTGAATGGAACCAGACTTCTAACAGCCCCCTTACAGGTTGTTCTCTTATGACCTGATTATGAATAGGTTGTTTTTCAATGTACCTTGGTTAAAAAATGTCTTGGTGTACATAACGACCACTGAATTATGCATACAGTTTGATCTTCAAGTGGATTTCTCCTTTAAAACAAGTCATTAATTATTGATTGGGTCTCGAAAGTTTGGTGTAGGGGTGCTTCACAGATAATCCAGTCAAATAATGCTTTGAGCAAAAACAAACATTTAGCTAAAGTTACAATGATTTATTCTAGATGGCTTGCCCTTTAATTCTCACATTTGAGGACATAATAGACTATTTGAAGAAAAATTGAAAGTTTGGCTCTCAGACTAGTCCAGTAATGGGAAAAATGACTCTTTGCCACCTTCAGACCTTGTCTGTTCTCTCATTAAGCCTAACAATGTGGCTACATTTGCATTGTCGACACTGTGATTTTCGCAACTAGCTGGAATGACTGGATCTTAACTGCTTAATTATACATTTGTTTTGAACTTCAAGTGACATTCTTCTTCAAAATCAGTTGAAAAATATCAGTGGTGTTGCAAATGTGAGAAGCTAGGAGGCTTAATTAATAATCCAGTCAAATAACACATTGAGAAAAGACAGATATTGAGCTGTTCTAACTTAGTTTGCTTTTCTTTGTCGGATTCTGTTTTTTTTATTTTTATTCTTACATCTGAAGGTCAAAACCCTTATCGTGTGTGAATCATGAATCATTTTCACCTAAAAGCAACTGTTGTCTGAAGAATGTGGCATAGGAAGTCTTAATGGATTATGTAAAGAAATGTATTTGTAACAAAACCTTCAAATGTTTGAGTGAGAAATATCTTCATCTCTTCATCACAATACTGTAGATCTTTGGTTCTACTACATCACTGAAGGAAAATATTAGCTCTTGTAGTTGCTGCATCAGGGCCAGTTTCTTGCTCTAACCGAACAAAGTTGGAATGATTATGTGACGCAATGGTTGAGTCTCTTACACCTGTCCCCACTCAAGTTTTCTCCAAAGCCATTATATCAACTCCATCATCCTTAACCGCCCATTGGCTTGGAGTGACATCTCCCAAACGATGCACTCCTGCCTGTCAGCCAACAGCAAGCTATTTGCTATTCATTGTCACAAGGCATGGGAAAATAAGGCATGGCGAGATGGATGTGCTACATGACAGGTCACTGATAGGGAGGTAATTGTTTACCTCGGCAGATCCAGCGCGTCCCAACACGGGGACATGATCAATCAGATGGCCAGCGTGCAAAACAAGATGTCTGTGAACTCCAGGGCTGATGAAACAGTGAGCCATGACAATGGAAATCAACCCCTCCTTCCTCCCTCCTCGTCCATCCGCCAACACCAAAGCGCTCCTGTTGACTGTCGGGACGTCAGGTTGTCATTTCGTTCCGTGAGGAGCCGCTAAAGCCGAAGGGCTGTCAAAGAACATCTGGCCGCGGTCAAAACAAGCATCCACCAGGGATGTGACACTGATGCAAATCATGCCCCAGTGGTCAGCAGTTATAGGAATTATAAACACTACGTCAAATTATGCATACTTATTTTAAAATGGTATAGTAATACATCTATTAATTTTGAATTATTGATAATTATTCAAGACCAGAAGGTGTTATTTTTTATTTATTGTATTCTTTATTATTTACAACACTTAATAAATTTTATTATTTACCCAAAGTGAACTCTAATTTCTGGCTGTTTTTTTTTATTGCATGAAAAAATTTTGGCGCCCTCGGGCAAGTGACTTGCTTTGTTTTAAAAAATTCAAAATAAATGCAAATTCTTTGCAGAGACACATTTTCATGCACCTTTTTTTTTTTTTTTACTGAATTTAGCATTCAAAATGTGGCCTGTGCAAAAGTTATGGCACATTTTATATTGTATCTTTCACTGGGCAAGTAGATTAAGATACATTGTGTACTAATCTGACCTGAGCTTTAAACTGAGTTATGCTGACTGTAGCAACATGAGTGGGGAAGAAGGAACTTCATCAGAATGTATGTATAATTTAGACAGTAATTTAATAAGCAGATAAAATCCCAGCCCTTATGAGGCATTTTGGCTCTTCGGGGCTATTTAAGAACTTCTAAGATCTGGGACACTGCCTTTAAATCGGGTGATTATGCTGCCCAAAGGACTGTGAGGACCAATCTGTCATCAGAACAGCAAACATCCTCTCCCAGAATACTGGAAACAGCACTTGTAGCAGGGCCTCCTGCAGGAATGTTGTGGTCCTGGAGGAATATTGTTTGCTTTCGCTGTATACTGTGTATATGTCTGCAATGACAATAAACCTACTAGACTCGACAGGACATCTTCACCTGAGTGTGACAGTGAAGCTTCCTTTCCAGCTGTGTTAAATGATTTCTAAAAATGGCTCTATGCATGGTACACTATGGCAGCATGGAAGACCATCCCCCTCCAAAGACCAAGTCCCAAACTATTAAAAAGATAATTGGGGTATCACTTCCCTCTCTCTTGGACTTCTACACAACATACTGCCCCTGCAAAGCCAACAGCATTGTGGTTGACCCCTCCCACACTCTATTTTCCCTCCTGTTGTCTGGCAATGGGTTTCATTGCATATGAACCTTCACTGCTGGGATAGGAAACTTGCTCAGACCATCAGACTCTTCAGTCCAAACTGTCACTCACAGGCACTCATACTTACCCTCCTATACCGAACTGCTGCAATTTCTTATACACACTTAAATCAATCCCCCATAAACAAACTCAATCAGAATGTTAAAACCACTGACATGTGAAGTAAAGAACATTGTCATGTTGCCTGTCCACCACCAAAAGTGCCTGAAATGGGCATGAAAGTATCAAAACAAGGCCATGGAGCCTGTGCTATAAGAAGGACGTGTGGTGGAGGCAGTGTGATATTCTGGGTGAGGATATGCTGGGAAACCTCTGGTCCTGCATTCATGTGGATGTTACCTGGACATTTATCAATTACCGTAACATTCTAGCATACAAGAGTACAAGAGTTCAAGGTGTTGACTTGGCCTCCAAATTCCCATAAACTAGTCCAATCTGTGGAGGCCTCACCTCAAAGCTCTTAAGACTTAAAGGATCTGCTGTAATGTATTGGTGCAAATCTCAGAGCACACCTTCAGAGGCCTTGTGCAGCTAATATCTTGATGGGTCAGAGATGGTTTTGTTTTTTGTAGCCAAAAAAAAAAAAATATATATATATATATATATATCCAGACATTATCCATGTAATATGATGCCCAGAATCATCACCCCTCCTCCCTGTCCTTCACCCCTGCAGATTGACTGCACTTGTGACAAAGATTGCCAGCACTGAGAAATATCTGTTCTTTGGAGATTGCACATGGAATTCATTTGATGTCCCATTCTCTGCCTCCAGCCAGATTTGGAGGCTCTGCTTTTCAATGCACGGCTTTAGAGCTCGCACTGCCTACTCATGGAGCGCTGCGATTACTTGCATTCTCTGAAATGGCCAAACTAGCTGCGGATGCTCCGACTCTCCCGAGATTTCCGACCTGCTGGAGGTTTGCCGAGCCTCTTTTCGCTCTCTCATCTCGAGCCATGAGGCCTCTGCAATGGAGAAGTATGTAGATTTTGCTTGTGGGATTTTCCTTATGACATACAAGCGAACAAGACCCTCCTCTGTTTGATTTGCTTTTCATTGAGGTGCAGCGAGTGGGAGTTAAACAGTGAGAGTTCCATTTTCTCCCTCGAAGCAAGGTTCTTGTTTCTTTTTTTCCCTTTTGTAAAGCTCTGAGATTTCAGACAGCAGATTAATGGACAGTGTTGTTGCTTTCTATTCAAAGTGCTAAATCAAACACTGAGAAGCAGCAAGAGTGGTGCAGAACTTCTTACGCGATTTTTTATCCTACAAGGCAGCTGCAATCTGAAGATTTTTGCATAATTCAGTGGTTTGAGATGTAAATAATCTTGTGGTAGCAAGAGGCTACCACAAACCACAGGCACCCGAGGAGCAGTGTGTACCTTCTTCTCAGTGATGTTAGGATTCGATCTCACAACATTCTGATTGCAGTTATGGTCCAGTTGGAAGAGGAAAAGCTATACAGGTATCAACATTGTGTAAATGATATGCTTTCTATCAACAGAGCACTCGTGCAGAACATTCACAGCAGATAGGAGGTCCTGTTAAATGCTACCAAAGAATATTCCTATCTTTGTAAAACTAATGATGACAAACTATTGGTAAATCGGAAAAAAGAGTTTTTAAATGCTATTCACCCCACAGTGCCCTGCATTATTTAGGCGTTTAATAGAGAAATGTGGACAAAGCCAGGTGCAGATTTTGAGGCCTTGTCTAGATTGTGTCAATAAATAGATCCAGAGCTAAAGAAAGACAGCACAGTGACATTTGGTGGTCAGCAGACTTAAAGCAATCATGAACTCAAGTCTATAAAGGACTGATGCATAATCCTCTTGCACAAAAAAGCCTATGTACACTTTCGATCTTCTGAGAATCATTGTTTACGTTTCCTGTGAAAGAAATATAACCATAATTTAGATTTCCCTGAAAATAGTTATTGTTTTGAAAGACAGTGAAAGAAAAGCTCTTGGTATGCAACATGCCATCACTAGCAAAATAGGAAAAATATGTTTTAGATCAAGTTAATGCAGAAAAACATCAGGTGGCATATGAATAACGCTTTATCTGTGTGAGGGAACCTTTTGAAGTTCTTCCAACATCTAGTTTCTATCACCATCAGCATGAATATTTTTGACAAGTTTCTGCAGAATTGTGCATTTCGCATCAGTGGCTTTGCATTTCCAGGTAGAAAATATGAAAAATCAGTTGAATTCCCACAGTTGTAGTATAATTTTGAGATTGTTTATCTCTATTTGGTCCTACCACATACCCTTGTATTCAAGCATGCAGCCTTATGGAGACACTTTACCACCAGAGTGCTGCCCCAGCTGACGCAGTGTTTGTCTGTTGCTAGTTCAGACTACAAAGCTCCCCAGGGAACGGCTCATTAAGTGAGAAGTTCTTCTCTTTTCCCTCTGTTTAAATGGTTGCCTCCAGAACCCTACAACTCTGTCGAGTACCCTTGAGAAATCCCTTTTAAAGAGCGCATTTAATTAAGCAAGATACCATTTCAAATGCCGGCGTCTCAACAGCTTTCGCATTAATGCCACACAAATGCGCTCTCATTTGTATGTAATGTCCTTTGCTGTTGATGAATCACTCCCTGCGAGTGATAGCGGACCGAGGGATGCCACGAAGCTTGGAGCTGGTTCGTCGTTCCGGTATAATCTCAGACAACATGCTGTGCATATAGTTTAGGGGGGGCAAAAGGAGGAGCCTTGGTCTGAAGAAGTTGTTGCCTTGGCGAGAGTGGGAAAGTGCTGCTTCCACAGAATAACTCGGCCACTGGATACAAAAGGTCAGCAGTCTGCAGCAGGACTGGAAAGTGGGCTTGATGTGAGAGTTCCTCAGCTGTCACTGTCATTTGCATGGAGGCGGAATCTGACCCAGTGCTGACCTTTCCCTTACTGCTCGATGCGTGAAGCTCCACAGTCACATCTCTGAAGGGCAGGATGGGATGTACGGGGAGGCAGAGACAGGAGTCGTGCTATATGGACCATATGAAGGCTCAGACATTGGATGGGGGCAGGAGATGAGCACCACGCTCCTGCAATATTCAAGAAGGTTCCTCAGTCGAGATGAATTTCTGGTGACCACGTAGATCTGCATTCTTACAAAAAATCACTAAACCCATGAGCATATCCAGTGATGAAAAAAAAGCTTAGTTTAATAGGGGCATAGACAAGTCATTTGATTCGCATTCTTACAAAAAATCACTAAACCCATGAGCATATCCAGTGATGAAAAAAAAGCTTAGTTTAATAGGGGCATAGACAAGTCATTTGATTCGCATTCTTACAAAAAATCACTAAACCCATGAGCATATCCGGTGATGAAAAAAAAGCTTAGTTTAATAGGGGCATAGACAAGTCATTTGATTCGCGACAACCAGCGACGCCGATGGAAAAAGCGTCGTGTTCGAACAAGGAGTTACAAAAACAAAATAATGAATTTGCCGGAGAGCCTAGAGAGCGCCTGAATTAAACGGTATTATGCTGATGCGGAGGCAAATATTTGCACAGATACTTCTTTAGATTCCAAACTCAATTATATTTTTCTATTCATGTGAGACAAAGCCTTTTGTAAAAAGCTAATATTAGCCGGGAAGATTGTTAGGTTCCCCTTAAGAAACTATTATTGAAGCGCAGTTTCGGAGCCAGGGCGGCAAACAATAAAGGAGGAATTAGCTTTACCCCCTCAAGATAGACTTCAAATCCAACAAACACAGGTGACATTCTGAAATAGCACTGTGTGTCTTCCATTCTGAGGAGAAGGAAGAGAAGATAAGCTGGTAAACCACCAGAATGTGAGAGATTGGGAGCGAGTGACCTTTCTGATTTAAATGTTGTTTAGTAGTTTCGCAAAACTTCAAAGGAAAATAGAACCTTGTTAAGTTAGATACACAGATGTTTGAGTTTCTCTTAGTGGATCATAGATTTATCATACGTATTCCTTACAGGGGATATTGATCATTGTAAACCAGTCAGTGCTAGATTTTCATCAAACTTTTTTCTTTTAGGTCATTTGTTGGTCCTCCTTTAACAGTGACCTCCCACTGGTGTTGTTGGCATGAAGTCCAACTGGAACCCCAGGGGCCAATATCTTAGTGTACAGCACAAAGAAAAACAATCATCACTGCATATAAATGAAGTTCAGTATCATGAATCTTAATGCAACTTAATAATTTTAAGGTCTGCTAATTAAAAAAAAAACTCATTACACACACTTTTATAATTCTGTAATGTTTTAAAATGTTGTATAACATTTAAATGCAATATCAGCAGCTCTAATCAGATGAAAACCCAAAATAAATCTGAAACACTGGTATCCTTATTAGTGCTAGATTAAGACCTTTTCAGCACAGTTATTTTTTTTTTCTGCTTTTTAAAACATGTGTCACATGTTTTTCTGCTTTTTAAAATATTGCATCAAAATAAGAATTTTGTCATTGCTAGATTTCAGTTTATTGGTCTAATTTGTAATAGATACACCTTTGGCTGGTTGTTAGACATTACAGATTAATGTAGCTGAGTGTTAATAAAAGAGATACGGTCAGACTTCACATAGTGAGGACTGAACTGACTGCTATACAAATAGCAGAACACTTTACAGCACCACTCAAACACAGGAGAACCTTTTATGAACCTTGAAAAGTTTGAAAGTCAAGCACTTAAAGTATCCACAGAGGCTTCGGAGGGCACAAAGAATTGCTGAAAAGGAGAGATGGCAACCACAAAAATACTCTTACTTCACTACTTATTTGCCTTGCGAATATTCTCATTCAGTGAAGATTATGCATAGAGCAACTCAACTGTAACCCTCAGCTTATTGGTGCAGGTTCAATGGGTCTCAAGTGACAACAGAATTTGCATCTGTCTGCATACCAATCAGTGCTGCGGAGAGTGCAGTGATACAATTGATTTCTCTGCAGCTGTCTCTTTTAAAAGCCAAGTCAAGAATGGCTGTGAATTGTGCTCCAGTAAGAGACATTCTCAAATACCAATGACATGAACCACCAACGACATGAACCACCAACGACATGAACCCCCAACCACATGAACCACCAACGACATGAGCAACCAACGACATGAAACACCAACAACATGAACCACCAACGACATGAAACACCAACGACATGAACCACCAACGACATGAACCACCTACTACATGAACCACCAACGACATGAACCACCAACGACATGAACCACCTACTACATGAACCACCAACGACATGAACCACCTACTACATGAATCACCTATTACATGAACCACCTACTACATGAATCACCTATTACATGAACCACCTACTACATGAATCACCTACTACATGAACCACCAACGACATGAACCACCAACGACACGAACCACCAACGACACGAACCACCTAATACATGAATCACCTACTACATGAATCACCTACTACATGAATCACCTACTATATGAACCGCCGTATGAAACTGGATGTGTTTTCTTTTAGGATTTTGTTTGCTTTCGGCTTTAAGGTTCTTAAGGAAAGACGATCAGAGGACAAATGCAGTTATGAATGCAATGATCTCCTCTTGAAGATGTGAAGAGATGGCATAGCTAAGGTCAGACCATCAGATGTCCTCCGTGAATTACAGTGATTTTAACAAGAGTGCAGTTCCATCATGAAGACTGGCCTTTTGAGAAAAAAAACTGGAAAATTCTCATGAAGATATGATTGTGCTGCCATGAGGGCATTAGTGAGGCATGGGTGCTGGATGATCACTTCTGGGCTCCATCAACTTTCAATGCTGGGAGACTTTATAAAACATTTAGACCTTGGACCACTGTAGAGGGGCCCCAAACCATTCCATTCGTTCGAGAGGGATTTTCTTTTGAGATTACACTCTTGAGGTAATAGGTGCCATGATGTAACTACCTTGAGGAAGGTTTGTAGGCTAAATGCCACTTTAAAACCTTTTTAGGCCGACTTATATGAAAAAGTGTTACAATTGAACACTTGAGTTCACGAGAGCGAATTTCGTACAAACATGCTTCCATTGACACTACATAAACAAAAAGTATCTCAAGAATCAAACCTGCATATCAATTTCTTTCACAATGAGCTTGAAATAAACAAACTCTGATCCTGCACAAAATTTTGATCAGAGCCAGCTCAGGTGTGCCAATCAGAAGTCTGTCCTCAAGACTGTAGTCCAAGAAATACTGGTTGAGCAATTATCTTTCTTATGGCAGGTCACAAAAACAATGATAAATAAGGTGGAATGAGGGGTTTGTAAGGATGCTGGATCACACATTTTAAATATAGCAAATTTTACATCACTGATGCACTGCAGCTTCCAGGTGGCTCCTGTTTTTGTGTTAATATTAAATTTTGATGCTGACTGCATACAGAAAGCAAGGCCAAACATGCATGAAGTTCAGTTATTAGTGTACATGACGAAAGACACATAACTGCCAAATCAAAGCTTTGAGTGGAAATTTTGCCATTGCTGCAAACAAAACTGTCCAAAACTCTCTCGTTTACAGGTTCTTTCTAGAAAAGTACCAGAGAACAAAAGCAACCTGTGCTGAATTCTTAATACCCACAAGCAGTGTATGTAGGACATGGATTGGAGCAAAAATATAAACATGGCACAAAAAGTTGAAACATTTCACATTAAATTGAGAATACCAAAGCCAATCACGACGTTTTGTATTTAAAAAAAAAAATTTAAATCTGCATTGGTGTCCATAATTTTGACAGCCTGAATCGCAATTCACCTCCTCGCTGCTGGGGGAGCTATGGACATTCATCTAATGTAACTGAGGACTTCCTGTTTTAGCAGTATTTAAGGACACCATGTAGAGTCATTTTTGTACCTTGACTTATGCCTCTAGCCTTGCCAATGAGACTCCTGTTTCTGTCATTTCATTGACTATTTCAGTCACATGTGCCACTGTTTGCTCCATTTGGAATGATTTTGGATCATCTGTGTTTCAACTTCACTAATTAAGATCACTAATTTACTGTCTGGATTCTGTCTGTTTATTTGAAGAGCTTCATTGCAAAATGCTGTATAACCTTGTATTACAATTGTAAATGTTAGTGGGGTTTTTTATAAATAGTGTCGGCAGCATTTAAATGTATCAAATACGGTGGCAATCTTCCCATGAAGTGGTATTTATACTCATGTTAAGAGTAATACATGTTCCTGACAGCACATAAAATGATCTTTTCAACATTTTGGAAAGAGAGCCTTCATTTTTAGTGGCGGTTCAGACGCAAATTTGACTGACAGAAACTAAAAGAGCAGAATCTAATGTAGCATGTTGAAAGCGATCTTCCTCCCGAGGCTTGAGCAAAATCAGCAATTTCACAGGTTTTTGAACCCGCTTGGCAACTCACCATTTACGATGTCAAACCACAGTCTCTCTTTTGAACAGCCAGATGAGATGCTCGCTTAAAAAAAAAAATAAAGGAAATTGCACATAACAGCATATACCCATCCTCACAAAGTCAGGCATTTTAGGTTGGATATGGAGCCACATACTCTTAATATCCCGGCTATCTGGCCTCAGTTTTCAGTAATCAAGTAATGAAACCATATCTTTTAAAGCGAAAGCGGTTCCGAACTGCAGACTGAGGGAAAAATACATGTTGTGCCGTCCCCCCGGTATGATTCATTAGCCTCCCCCCGTTAGCTCCAGTCCACTCTGAGGCTTTGTGGAACCAGAAGATAAGGTTATTCAAATACCTCTAAAGATTGTGTGTCAACACCAGCCTGGCATTCAAAGAAGAGTCTTCAGAAGCAGCTGTGTGTGTGTGTGTGTGTGTGTGTGTGTGTGTGTGTGTGTGTGTGTGTGTGTGTGTGTGTGTGTGTGTG
>JBBKCR010189154.1:0-13734 GCA_037577295.1 Ladigesia roloffi | reverse complement strand
ACACACACACACACACACACACACACACACACACACACACACACACACACACACACACACACACACACACTTCCTGTTAGTTCTTCATGTTCATGTGCAGCAGTTGTTTTAGAATACAATTTTATAATGTTGGATTAGATGAATTATAAAATAAACACTTACTGGAAAAGTTTATTGTCCACAGGTAATATTGCAGTACAGTCTGTCAACATAGGGTTATCCTTCACTCAAGTCAATTTATAACCAAACTAGTATTAACACAAAGAAATCTGTAAATAAAATGATATCGAATCGAATCGGATAAAGAATCGAATCAGATCATGACCCTGTGAATCGGATTTGGATCGATTCAGGAAATCAGCAACAAAACCCAGCCCTAAGTCCACCAGAAACATAGGTTCCGCCAGAACAGCACTTTAGTGCAAGGTGTTTTATTTGTGTAAAGTGCCCCCAAATGTCTAAATTTTTTAATAAATGTTTTAAAGTATCAAGTCTCCTCAATAACAGCCACAATCTGTACTTTAACCATGTTACCTGAGCTGGTACTTTGCCCACTCTCTCCCCCAGAATGATCACAGCATCCCTTTTTATACTTCCAACCCCTCCCCTAGGTTGTACTGCTATCTCATATTAAATCAATTAAGTTCAAATATGGTTACTCGTCATAAATAAAACAGTCAACACAAGCCCTTTACTAATGCTTTTGCCCATACCCATGCTGCATTGCACTAGCTAGACAGCACTGAAGTAGCCTACCTTTGTTACTACTCAGGTTGGCCTTTCATTGCAGCACACACAGGATGCAAATTCCCAAACCAGTGCTAAAACAATTAAAGGGACTCACACACAATGGTCACACCAACCAGACTGCAGGAGGGAGAGACAAAGCTCACACATGACAAACAAAAGCAAATAGCTCCAACAGGTAAGTATACGTTTAATGAGCATGAATGTTAATGTGTGAGTGTTTCTGTAAACCTGCTCATAAATTTAGGTGTGCACCCCCGTAGTAGTAGCAGTAACTCAAACAAAATTTATGGTAAGCTAGACAGAGCCTACTGTACTGTAAAAGTACAGTTATAGTAATGTTAATCGAAATTGAGTTGCTAGTAAGTTACTGTAAAGTCCCAAGGCAATGTCTTATAGTGCAGCAAACTGAGTGTGAGGACTTACTTTCAGCATTTGTGATATTTATGTAACCCCCCACCAAAAGAACATTCATTATACTTTCAGAACCCTTTGAACCTGTCTAAGTACATTTAACTCCACACTGCATAGACAAGGGACTGAAAAATAGGAGGGCAGGTATCCACAGATTCAAAGTTCCTCCTAATCATCAAAACATGCTGGATGTCGGCCCTTCAGGACTGGATTTGGGAATGCCTAACAGCACTGGCCAAAGTACTATGACTATTAAAATACATTTCTTTAATAGCTGTGTATATGAAAATAGAGAGACATATGGCACTTTTCCACCATCGGGACTGCACTGTACTGTAAACAAATGTTTTACCATTAAAAGTAAAGCGACTCGTATCTGAGTGATACTCGTGCTGCTCGACGACAGGGCTAAAACAGGCTTAAAATAGCTGAATGTATCACAACATGATTGATCATGTTGTCATAACAGCATGCATTGTCATTCTCTAAAAAAAACAAACAAAAAAAACAATAATGGAGATACAAAGTAACAACTGGGAAGTCAACATCACTGTTTATTTAGGCTGAAGATACATTTCAATGGAAGTATTTTAATGCTATGAGAAATGCGAAGGTTTGCCAGAACATCAAAACAAGTTATCTGGGTCAGGTGTTAATCGTGCAGCTAAAGAATGCAGAGATAAAAATTAGGAATGCACCGAAGGATTTTTTGGGGCAGAAAGCTTAAGTAAGGAACCACCCTGGACGAAAACCGAGCCTGAAAACCGAATGAAATTATTACTGAGTAAAACTAATTTATCTGTACAAAATTTTGAACATATTTATTTAGCATTAAGACAATGTACAATATCAAATAACATTTGAAATTAAATATTTTCCTTTTTTTTTGGTGCATCCCTAATAAAATTCATATAAATACTAAGATCACAACAGCAAATAGCCTGCCACTAGTGTGACCCCATGTACACAGTTTAAGAATGATACCAATTTTATTTATTTTTATTTATTTTATTCGTCACATGCATAGTCATACAAGTACAACAAACAGTGAAATGTTTTCTCTGCATTTAACCCATTCACTGCATGAAACAGGGGTCTGCCACCAATGAGGCGCCCGGGGAGCAGTGGGGGGACGGTACCTTGCTCAAGGGTACCTCAGCGGTGACACTAGCAGTTGGGATTTGAACCCCAATCTTCTGATTGCAGGGCTAATGCCCTAACCACCAGGCCATCCAGCTGCCATAAGGATGGCACGCCATTAAGTGCGACGAGATAACTTTGCATCCGAAACACCGTTACAAGACTGAAATACATCAAAGTAAAGTATAGATACAGCACAGCTCATGTATACCATTGGAAAAAAGCCGATAACGAAGCATCGGCTAAACCCGACAACACACCACAAGGGTTCCTCCATTTGTAAAGCACTGGACACTAACCTTCACTTTTTTCTCTTCCTCCAATTCTTTTTTCTCTCTCTTTTGCTCTCTCACTCTTACTCACTCTCCTTCTTATTACACATCAAAGGGCATGGAGGGGACAGGGCCAGAGGGTAAAATCAGTACTAAAAACCCCAGCATTAAAGAAACACGCAGGCAGTGGTGTTATTAATCATCCGCCTATTGATTTGGTCATCAGGAGACGTGAGTGTGAGCAGGCCTGACACTAACTCCATGTTTCCTTCTTCGTTTGATCCTGTTTCTGTTACTCAGCCAGAACCGACTGCTGCTAAGCTTTAACAGGATCAAAAGACATAAACTGCTTTAGCGCTCATTCAGCACCATTTGTTAAATATGCGTTTGCGATGAAATGAAGCAAGGGGGTGCATGAATATTATCTTTCCTGTGAGCCCTCTTCAGCCAAACACACACACACACGTACAGGTGCAGCTGCCTTGATCTGTTCAATATATTCCTAGCGTGTTCATTTCACACATTCTGATTCTGATTCTGATTAGAAATATATTCTCATTGTTTTTTAAGTAAACTAATAAACTTGGAAGAATGTTTGATGACCTTCCTCCAATGACACCAATATGAAACAACAAATATAGGAAATGTTTGGCATATTTGATCCTTTATACAGCAAATTGAATATTTTCTGATTAAAGCACAAAAATCTAAATTTATTACACACCAAGGACCAAAAAAAACCCCGACAAGAATATTACCAAAAAAAACCGAAAAAAAACAAAACTATTTTTTGCACCTAAATGGGATATTACACTTTTTAACAAATAGTCCCCAGGAAAAGGAAAACACTGACCCTGTGTGAGTTACTTCATGTTTTGAAAAAGTAGAAGGAGAACGAATATCTACATAGCTCTGTTGAAGATGCTTTATTTCAGTATTTCTCAAACTATGGGCTACGGACCGGTGTTGGACCGTGAGAAGATCGCCGCAGTCCGCGAAGTCTCGCTTCTGCACCAATCTCAACGCTGCAGTCACTGCGCCCCACACCCTCAACTTCAAGGCCCGCCTACTGAATGTTCAGTGTTCCCGCCATTTGTTTAATTCTCTCCAAACTTTTCACGAACACAAGCGTTACGAGAGCTATCGAAAAATCATGGTGTGTTCAAAGTAAGCGAGTCCGGATACTTTCTCTGAGAACTGTCCTCCAAACGATGCCCTTCCAGCAGTAGTAGTAGTAGTAGTAGTGGTGGTAACATGCATAGTAATACTATCTAGGTGAGGGGGTTGTGATGTCGTTTCTGCAGGGCCGTTCAGCCCCAAACCCTGACTTGACTGGTCCCCAGTACAAATAAGAGAAATGCTGCTTTAGGAGATGCTGACTCTGCCCGTGACAAAGCATAACACAAAAAAAAACGTCTAATGTTTGTCAAAAAGTTTTCGTTGTTTGGACACAGTCAATCCATCATCCTAGGTGTCACCAAGCCAAATCCCAGAGAGAGCAGTGATAGTTCAGGTGAGCTAAGATTGCTTGGATAAGCCAGATAGTTACTAAGCAAGAGTGAATAAAATAACCTTCCTGTCAATTTTCTTTTACAATATAATGATTAATAATTATTGGAAATCAAGCTTGTAGACTTTCTAGTATTTTCTTGTATTTGTTTACACTGTTGATATAACATGCTTCTCTTTTCAATTACTAATCCATCCTGTAAAAATTTTAAAAAGTCTTTTAAAATTCAACAGCACCAGATTTCAGGTTACAAGCACTGAACTGGACTCTGAGTTGCTCACAGGTCTTGTGCTGAGTGCTGAAACCAAATAATGTACACTGTCAAAGGTCCAGTATAAATGTAAAATATCAAAGGCTCAGATGTATGTGCAATCAATGGTGCAATGCAAAACAAAAAATGGATAGTCCCACACAACAACTACTCACCGAGTTTTACAAGCAACATAGTCATCAAAAAGATCAAGACAAAACAAAAATAAATGGAGTTCTCTCAGCAAACCATTCTACAAGGGAGTAATTGCATTACTTTGTACTCCCAGATTTAAAAACTCATTACTTTGTAGTCCCAGATTTATTATAGGACAAACAATGTTTTCTCATTTCCCAAAGGAGAAATATTAACAGCTTTGGAAAAGAAATAAACTCCAGTAAACATTTCAAAGGCAGATTTCCTCCACTGAAACGAGGCTGCTGCTAATGAATTCAGAAACAGCTGTCATTAAAGACTAAACAATAATATTTCTTAGCGTCCTTTACCATGCTAAAAAAAAAAAAAAACAAAGCTTGTATTCCCGTATTCACTGTGACAATTTGGGAAACATTAAGCTAAAATATACAATGAAGATGGAAATGATGCCTTTTCAGTGTAAGTATTTTTGAAAATACACCAACATGGTGACAACTTTATATTTCTACAAGGTTCGTTTTATGTCTTTTTCTTACAGAGTCTCGGCTAGAATTGGTGGGAAGACATCCTGCTTTAGTTTCACATGCCAGCTCCACTCTATTATTGTCTTCAACTTATTGCAAATAACATGTGAGGTGATAAAAGTGTGTGGTAGTCTTTTTATATTTATCAGCTTTACACTGGTCAGGCTACCTAAAACACCGGAGAATTAATAGCAAAGATATTTCCATCAATGTATTCCTACTCGTAGCTAAACAACCGGAAAAATTGAGAAAAGTGTACACTGACCATTTCAAGTCAAATCCCATTTGTGTTTGTAAGTGGAAGAGCAGAACATATGTTTTGTTTCAGAATAAACATTTCTTGCATTTTTTGTGCCATTGGAAATTGTAAATAGAAGTGCACAAAATTATTGACACAGAATGTACAACTGTAAATGTAATTAATTAGGCAAATAATAAATATAAGCACAGGATTACTGAGCTTTAATTGGACAAAGGTGTTTGTCCCACACAATAACTTCACTCAGTATCTGCTGCTTGGCACATCTTTGTCCCCAACTATGTGCTTTGGGGCATTTTAAAAGTGAAGCTGGCAGAATATATAACATTCCTCCAGGCAATGGAAGTAAGTGGAAGGCCAGACTGAAACTTAGAAGATTGATCGATCAAGTTCATCCATTACCTTGGCCGCCAGCAGTTTGTGTGGATGATTGATGTGTCACAGGTGGTGGCGGGGCTGTGTGGAACCTCCTCTGCTCTTTTGGAAAAGAAGCATCTGCCGCACAGTGAACCAGATGAAAGACCATAAAAGCGATTCCTGCTGTGATAGAAACAAACAAAAAAAGAGGAGAATGGATGGAAATGGATTCCCAACACCTTATACTGGCTTATTTTCTTTTGGCAAACTAGAGACGGTACCAATAAAACACACAATACAAGTCTCAGGCAGATATGAGGAGAAAATGCTGGGTGAGATGAGAATGATCAGAATTATTCTCTTTCATCTGAAATATGACAGAACTGCCATCAAAACATATCAAGTACAGCAAATCAAAATGTTAGTCACAGGATATTTTATTATTAAACCTTTATTTATCCAGGCAAACAGTTTGGGAATGAATTTTCATTTATAAACAACCTGCAGCACATTTAAGACAAAGCTAACAAGAGAAGTACGTTTTAGTTTTAAGTATTACAGCATAATCTCATTTACCTTCATTTAAATAACTAGTCATTTATATATACACTACATAGACAAAACTATTGGGATGCCTGACCATTATACAAACATGGACTTTATTAATATTGCATTAAACACAAAGACTTAATATTTTTAAGATGGTCCTCCCTCTGCATCAATAACAACTGCCACTCTGGATTCCCACTACATTTTTGAGGTGTTTCTGTGGGAATTTGTGCCTGTTCTGAGATCAGGCACTAATACTGAACCCGAAGTCCTGGCTCTGGATCTCCACTGCAGTTCATCACAAAGGTGTTGGATAGGGTTGAGGTCAGGCCTCTGTGCAGGCCAGTCATGTTCTTCCACAATTAACTGATCCAACCATGTCTTTATGGACCTTGCTTTGCACATTGGAGGAGAGTCATGCTAGAATAGGATAGAACCTTCCCAAAAACATGTCCATTAATTTGGAAGCATGGTCTTGGTATGCAGAAGCATTAAGGTTACATGGAAAAAAAGAGGCCCAAATAATCTACCAGTACTCTCGTCTATATTACGTACAATGCTGGAACACAAAGTGCAGTATTTTGTTCCAGATCAGCCTGTAGAGTTCATTTTCAAGGAGAAAAGTTTTGGTGTGTTTGAGTGCCAGTGGTTCCATTAGCCGTAAACAACTGGAAAATGAAGAAGAACAATAAGTAAAACTGAGTTTTGTTGATTCTTATTTGAACCGGTTCTTGTTTCTGATTGAGCAGACAATCTGGCCAGCAGATTGTACACCTACATTTTAAATTACAACTATAATTATAACATTTAATTGCAGACTGCTGACATGACTGGCTGCAGGCCAGATTGTTTGCCCAGTCAGAACTGGTTCAAAAGAGAATCAAGAGAACTCACAGTTTTATTTATTTAAAAGAACTTATTGTTCTTTTATCATATTCCAGTTACTTAAGGCTTATGGAACCACTGGCACTCAAACACCCCAAAAAGTTTCTCCTTGCAAATGAACTCTACAGGCTGATCTGGAACAAAATACTGCACTTTGTGTTCACACACTCACAAAAAAATGTCAACAAAAACTTATGCACAGTGACATAAATATATCTTTTGAAGCACTGGCTATCTTAGCTTATCCTGCTCACTATAGGTAACAGGAAATAATCCAGCATGCTCTCTGCTCACACTCTCAAACACATCTACAATTGCACACAATCATGATGAGTAGAATCAAACCAAGGTTTTATCTTCTCTTATCTGTGAAAAAAAAATTGTTATTAATAAAAATAACTGTGATAAACTACTCTTCTGAACTACACAATGAACTATATAGGAGCCATTCGAGATTTATCCTTGATTTACTGCTGTTTAAGGTAGATCTAAAGTACAGATATTTTAAGCTTCTAGGATATTCAAGTCCATTTTTATAGATATTACTGTGAAACATACAGTAAATCTTTAATTATAGAATGTGCTTACCTTGTTACCTTACTGATCAGCCTTCCTTAATTTAACCAAAACTAGGCTTTGTCTTTATATAATACTTTACGCAGGGGTCCATGTGAGCAGAATAAGAGATGAAGAACAGTCCATTCCCAGAGTGGTCTTTAGGGACTTGGCGCAATAATGCAGAATTCAGCCGCTGTGAAGTCATCACAGGTATATAAAGTACTTTCATAAAAACATCTGGAGACCGTTTATGTAACTGAGCCGAGTAATCTCCTGGAAATTGAGGCTGTGCTTGTAAGTGCTCAATAAGTGCACATGTAACATTTATTTATCCTTGCTTGCTCTTGGCCAAAGAGTGTACGGAATAAACTCTTCTCTCAAGTTCTCCAATCTTTTTACAATCTTTTCTACTTGTTCACAGATATATTCACAGATAACTGTGCGCACACACCAAATATTTAAAGCTGTATTTCAGGTTGTAAACAAATGTAGTAGGCCTATTTAACGCATACATTTCTACACACTGTATGTTAAGCTTCATTCTCACAGTGTGACCAGCAATTCTACACACACTAAATGGGCAGTATGTTACTATAATGAAATGAATCCCAAAACACTAAGTGGCTAAATGTGTATCAATACTAATAGAATGTAAAATAAAAACACTATAAGCTATAATAAAGCTTATTCTGGCCTCATCTTAAAAACCAACAACTGACATGCCATTTTCATTTTAGCATTTTTTTTACCACTCAGACAGACAGAAAGAGAACTTTTGGTCAATGTTTTCTGTAATCAGTGTAGTAACAAAATTCCAGCCCCAAAAGTGTTACATTTTTGGACAAAAATTTTAAAAGATTTGTAATGTACACAATATTTAAGCTAAAATCAAATACTAAATAGGTCTACAATAGAAGTATCCAAAGATTTTCAAATTATTTTTTATAAACAATATTTTTCTGCAAAGCTTTTAAATAAAGAATGAGTCATCCCACACATTATTATTTTATAATTAACCACTGTTCTAATACACTTGCAGCCATAATGAGTACATTTACAAAGTCTGCTAGTTAAACTAAAAAACTAGTCACTGAACAGTCCAATTAGAAGCAAACGTAACCCACCAAAACAGCTTATATAAGTGATACAGCTGGTTAGTGGTATAAAGGAACCCACACAATATATATAATTGGGATTATAATGAGGGAGATTTATTTCTGTAACAAATGCTAAAGACTGCCAAACAGAGCCCTTAACATTCAACATAACCATTCATAGTCTGATCAATTTGAACACACAACCTCTTTTAAATTCACACTGTTTTTTATTGTCCTATTCAGATTCACACATATACACATGTAATTGTTGGACGTTTATCACCGAATGCATCCATCAATGGCTAAAGTCATTCTTTTTTTTTCACAAAAATACTGATAAAGAGTAAAGGCTATTTATGTTGGAAAGGAAGGGAGATAAACCAACAGCACAGAAATGAGAGTGCAGTCAAAGACATCACACAACTGAATACAAAATTTAAAAAAAAAAGCCCACACACACACCTCTCATTTATAACAGTTGCGTACGCACAAAGCGGATCTAAAATATGGGCATGCCTCTTTCTGCGCACAAGTTGCGATCTATAGAAAAAAACTTGACAGCAGAATGTGCGTATATGTGCGCAAACTTTAACTCATGTGTGCGAGCATTTTGGAAGAAAAATAATTGTGACCGTGGGTGAAGAGACTCTAAGAATCAAAAAACTTTGTCAGGTGTACAGTACAGATTACATTTCTTTGTGCAATGAAATTCTTTCTTTGCTTTCCACACACAAATGCCAAGGTTAGGTTATGCAATTTAGATTTTAATTAAAACTAAATTAAAACAAAAGAATATAAAAAATAAAATGTATAAGCGTGATGTGCATATGTGGATAATATTGTTCATTTGCAAATGAAGGAAATGTGCAAAGGAGCAATAATTACAGTATGAGCAAAAATTACAGTAGAAGGGTGAATATATTCATATATTCATAATAATTCCTTGTGCTAGGAGTACTACACTATACATTCAATCTCACACATTCAGTCACATATTTATAATAGTGAATACATATATAATGTACAATATATAATTCGACTCAACTCTTAATTTAATCTGCACTATGCGCCACAGCTGTTCAAATGTAAATGGTTAAGTGGTGGCCGTGATTATCACAATCATTTGAACACGTGTGAAACAATCACTGATTGCTGAAAACACAAATACTGCGATCACATTCGTGCGTAATGTAGCATAACGGATGCGCTTCTATTGTTAGAGGATTATGCCAATGGCAGGGAATGGGTGTTGAGGGACCATGAGGATTTTTTAGCCCATGATGCTGATGGGCTTATAAGCCGATTTAGATTACCTAGATGTGTGTTTTTGGAGATTTGTGCTAAGCTGAGTCCAAAGTTAGAGAGACGAACCCGACAGAACCATGCTATCCCGGTACAAATACAGGTACTGATGTCCCTGGGGTTCCTTGCAACTGCCTGTTACCAGCGGAAATTAGCCGGCAGGTATAATATAATGAACAATACAAAAGCTAATTTATTCTAAAGCTTGTTTAGGGTATACAAGAGTAACTGTTTAATTTTATTCTAGGTCCTGGATATCACAGCCATTGCTAAACTAATACCTGTTGTTCTGAATGGAATTATTAAAATGACTACAAGATTCATTAAGTTCCCTTACACTGTAATTTTTTTAGGATTACTTTTAAATCTGAATTTTTTTTATTTCGGGCACCGTCTTGTTGGCAGCACTCACTTCGTTTACAGCTTTAGTAACCTGTTGCCACTCACCGCATTTCTTTTTGTACGTCGCCCCACTACTGCGACCAGCAAACAAAATGTTTTTTTCGCTTATCAACTTCCCCCACAAGCACATCTATTTTGGTCTCAGAGAAATTTTTCTTCTTACTTTTTCCTTCAGTTGCCATAATGCTTTTTTTCAGGTTCACATCAGGGGCTCAAATATTCATTAGGTGATTTGCATTTACCATGTATGTTTGAACAGGGACGTGTCGAGGGCGGAATGTGCGAACAATCCCAGGTAGGGTGCGATTTATAAAGCTGAATTTGCTTGCAGGTTTGTGTGGGCACGTTTTCATAAATCTGACTTTTTGTTTGCATACGCCATTTTAGTCTTTTGGACGTACTTACATGTTCTGTATGAGTTCTAAGTTTTAGAAATGAGACCCCAGGTCTTGATGTTTTCTTGTCGTAGTCCAATTTGTTCAACATGACCAGTGTGAAGCCCCTCCTATCCTCCTATTGGTTGTCACATGAGTTTGTCAGGACACAGCCTCAGTGAGCTTACAGTGTAGTAAATAATTATTTACTTCCTTGCAGAATATGCAATTTGCTGACTTACAAAAAACTGATTTTAGTCATGCAAAACATGACTTATTACTGGGTGTTGGCAACCACTCATCTTTACAGAAACTCTCTAAACGTTTTAGGTTTCTAGATTGCTGCTTGGCAACTAAGTTTCAGCTCCCTCCACATATTTTCTATAGGTTTGATGTCTGGAGACTGGCTAGGCCTCTCCAGGGACCTTAAATGTGCTTCGTCTTTAGTCACTCCTTTGCTACATGGGGTCATTGTCATGCTGGAATGGCCATCCACAACACATCTTCATTGTTCTGGTGGAGGGCAGGAGTTTCAAGATTTTATGGCTCCATCAATTGGCTCATCAAAGCATTGAAGTCATCCTGTACTCTTTGAAGAAAAACATCCCCAAGTATAATGTTTCCAGGGGCGTATTCCAGAAGGCTTGTTTAACTTCCCATTTGCTAAATCATAAACTCTGAGTTGATTTACCCAAAACCCACATACCATGAGTATGTCAGTTCCAAAACTCTGGAACTCGTGTCTTCATTCAGTAACTACACTGAAAGAGTTTAAGTCTAAACTCAAAACATAACTGTTACACCAATATTACCGTGTTTTACTGGAGTCTTCTTGAATAATCTTTTAAACGGACGAATTTGCTCCCATATTGCATATGAAAATGTTGTAATTTGTTGTTTTCATGAATGTTTTCTGTCCTTCTATGTTGTTTGTTTTCTGACTGTAACTGTACAGCATCCTTGAGCTTGGGAAAGGCGCTATTTAAAATAAACGTATTATTATTATTATTATTATTATCAAAACACCGGAGAAGAGTAAGTTAAATCAACCTGAGTTAATGTGCATGCACAGTCCATACATAAAGTCGTTTCCAATAAATTGCCAATTTCACAAGACAAAATGGAAAATCTAAGTGAAAAATAGAGAGTGGCACATTTTACAGAGGCGTAGTTGGAGGTTTTAATGCACGCAAACGAAGAATTCAAGGCAATAATAATGAAGAAAGCAACATGGCTGCATTGGCTAAAGAAAGAGTTGGCTTGGAAAATAATAGCGTAGTAAAATAGAGTAAATGGATAAGTGCATTCAATTGCAAATTTGATATCGCCTCCGCTTTTTTACATAATGCAAAATAATTACACACCTTACGCATCCTTTTGACTGTCAAATCACTATGAAAGCTATTCCTGCCATTCATTTCTTTAGGTTAAAATAACAATGCAAATTGACTATGAATATATGGTTTCTTATTTAATAAGGTGCAATCCTTCTGGAGACAGAAGAACTTTGAACCAAGTCAAAATGAAACAAAATCATTCGGCAAAAGGGTAATATTTGATTACACAATTACTGAACTATTTATTAAACCAGATTTAGTATATTCTTTGTCATGAAGCTAATAGAAAGAAGGCTGAAGCCCGTCTAACTGGCAGGGTTTTGTAGTCAGAAACCTTTTGTTGCTTTTAGATATTTTATTTTTCTCCTTTTTGCCAGATAATGTATACTTGAATATTTCCACTGGAGGATGAAGATGACAGTGAAGAGACCACATCTGCTGTGACAGAAGTGGACAATGCTGGTAGATCCACTGAGGTATGATGCATACCATTATAATGCATACCCCCTATTTACATTAGAGAAACAAACTGTCCTTGTCCTTTTACAGTACATACCTGGGGATTTGCCCACAAATTAATCTCCTTCAACCTCAATCTAAGCAGTGTAAGAATTTTTGTGCAGTTGATTATATTTTAATTTTATTATCTGACAGAATCTCATTTATTTAATTATTTTTCCTAATTGCCTGCAAAGAAGTTTTACTTTCATTGTTTTTAAAAAATATAGAAACAAGCTGCACAGCAGACCACTGCAAACAATTAAATAAAAGTAATTTTGACAAATCCTAACTTCCATCTCTGTGTGAACTGTGTTCCTTTGGGCCATCTTCTACAAAACAAGGAGGGTGGCACAACACAACCCACTATGATGTCGCATGCCCTCTGTGGACCTACCCGGAGCCCATGCAGACACTGAAACCTAGACTTAAGGATCCCTATGGTCATCTCCACCTTGGCCCATGTTCGGCTGTGAGCCAGTTTAAAGCGTGTCTGTGGTCCAGGTTTGGGTTCAGGGTAGGGCTTCATTAAATAGGGCAGACAAGTTTATCCTGTCCCCCAGCAAGTAACCCTTGTACTGAAATTCTGACATCATGCACAAAACCTGGCCATTTTGCCACATTAGTAAAAATGTGGGTTGCCTCACATATTACATATAGTTTGTGGAAAAACTCATGTGTTTAATGATTTTAAATTAAAATTTTTCTAAAAACTAAGGACACAAAATCAAGTTCTTACCTGCACATTGATTCTATGAATGGATTTCCTAGTCTCCCACATTTATTAAAGGAGCTTTAATTGGAATGTTGGTGCCATCAATGCACCCAATTACATTTGGAAACCCTAAAACAAAATGTCATGTATGGAAGTATCAAGTGTGTGTGAGCAACTTCCTGTATTTTTTTTTTTTAAATACGACCACATGTGAAAATACTCAGAACAGTATCCCGCTTTTATGTGCACAAACATGCATTAAGATTGATTGCTATGATCTCGCACTAGCATTAGCAACTCCGTATAATAGGGATTAGGCTTGGGCGGTATCACGGTAATATGGTATACCGCGGTATCTAAAAATAACAACGGTATCAGTTTCAATACC
>JBBKCR010189136.1:0-13735 GCA_037577295.1 Ladigesia roloffi | reverse complement strand
GTAGTGGCCACGCAGTCGTGGGTGTACAGAGAGTACAGCAGGGGGCTCAGAACACAACCCTGGGGGGCTCCAGTGCTCCAGTTATGATTATAATTCATTTAAACTAGTGTAAACTAAAGTTTTATCTTACAACATGTATAGTGTTAAGGTAAAATAAGGGTATTAGTGATAGGACAAAAGGTCACTATTAGTAACTGGTAAGACAAATGAAAATATGTATTATCATGCAATTTACCAAATAGTAATTGTTGGTTCATTAAAAAGCAAAAATTGGAGTGTGGCATGTTTAGTTCAGCCCCTCTCTCCATCACTTGCACTGGCACCAGCGTAAAATGTACTTGTGGAGAAGTGTACGTTAGTTACGTATCTGACGGAGAACTGGGGATAGGAGACGAGAGTCAGGTGTGCTTCTAGCAATTCTGGGTGCCTTAATGGAAAATACCTTGCCCCCGACTCCAGCTGTAGGGTCCTCAGAGCAGGGCAATTGCGTTCCCCCCTTCTGTAAAGAACAAAGGTTTTTGGCTTATAACTCCAGATCTGTGGGGGCTACAAAGACATGAAGACCTATCAGCCAGTGGAGTTTAGTGCTTCTCCCACGGAGTTCGCAGAAAGGAGAGCTTCATGCTTGGTTTCGTTGGAAAGGTCTCATGGAGAACTGTCAGCCTGTGAAGTTTGAAGTGACTGAGTGTTTGCCCCGCAGAACAAGGTGGTTTGGAACACTTGTGCACTATTGGCAAAGTTGTTTTATAACACAAAATATGATTTTATCTGAATATTTGATTAATCATTGAAAAATCAACATTATACTAGATTCCAAAGATATTTGATAGTTAATACCCTAGTGAGATTCAGTGTGTGTTCATGTAAGCTGTCATTGTGATAATTATGGTACTGGTTTAAAGAAGGTATCACGTGTGTATATTACTTGGTGTTTTCATTGAATCCAATTTTTCTCTTGTCTGTTTGTTGTAGATCGAGAGGGAATGGTTTCAGGAACTTCAAAATTTATCTGTGTGGGACTGAAGCTGAAGATCTACTATCAGTTATCACCACAAGATGGCGCCACAACAACAGCTGTCAGTCTGGGAATAGTTTTGTACATATGAACTGGCTTGGAGAATTTACTTAAGTCTTGTGAACGTTCTCCAGTGTCGTTGTAAAGGTTGAAAAGGCACTTTTCTGGTGAAGATATATAAATATACTGGCATTTCTGTAGGGAGAACAACTTTACTAGTGTTGCAACATTTAAGCTATTAATGACTAAATCTAGTTTCTTGGATTATCTGTGGATGTGAGGAACCTGTGTGATCTTTGTCATATTCAAATTTCATTCCTCTGGTCTGTCGAGACTACTGGTTAAGAAAAAAAATTTTGTAAATAAAAGAAAAAGACATCACATTGCACTACATTCTGTTGCATTTTTTCCGTATTTCCTTAAAAAAATTGTTGTAATTAAATGGGTTAAAAACGACACAATAAATCAGAAGCCTAAAGTAAAGCTGGTCTGTTTACAGTTACTCCTCCCTAATGAGTTTAATCACAAGCAAGTCTCGTGAGAGTAAATGGCTGACTTACCACCAGAGTTTCAATGGAGCTTGGCTGTCAAAAGGTGATGTCATAATTTGTTTGTGATGGCAAATTTTCCACGTCCATTATTATGGACACTGCAGCTAAATTAACGTAAAATACCGTTGCAATTTCAGAATTAACTGCAATGTTTTGATATAGTACATTTCTAATTAATATATTACATATGAACTGGATGCTAAATAAATATTTTCATAGTTTCGTCACCGATTTATGCTTTTAGAAATGTAATAATAATAGTTTTTTTTCGCTTTCTGTTTTCGGCCAAGTGTTTCCTTAATTTCAGTTTTTGGTTTCGGTCCAAAATAAGGATTTTAGTGCATCCCTAGTTAAATTGAATAAGTTCTGGAAAAGTTATTAATTGACCTTACTTTCATTGCCCTCCTTGAGGGAAGAGATGAACGCTTCAGATTATTTCAGCCTTTGAAAAAGCATGCAGATGTTATTCTACACTCTACGCCAGGGACGTCGGCAGCATTTTTAATGTGAGTGGGACGCATCAATCTATGCATGGGGGCGAGGTTTGGGTGGGGGCAGGGTTGCTGCATGCTTGCAAATCTCGTTTTTTTAGGGTGTGAGGGTGTTTGGAAACCGCTGTTTAATCTTGAATCTTTTGCGAAAGAATACACTCCACTAATCAATAGAAGAACACACACCACTGGATATCTGCTGCGGGTTTTCCTCCAACTCGCCTCGTGTAAGTGAAGTGAATTGTCAGGTCACAGAAAGGCTGCTTGGATTTCCAGCAGGGTTTGTGTGGGTTTCTTATGTCGTTTATGTGAAGTGGATTCTTTCGCAAAAAATTCAAGATTTAACAGCGCTGGGTGAGCTAATTATTTAAATGTGAGGTGGTCCAAACTAATAATTAGGAAATGTAAGTGGGGGCGACCCCCCCTTCTGGTTGAATGGTGAAGACTCCCATTCTCCACACACAGCACACCCTACACTGACCTGTTAAGAGCCTACTTCTGTCACATAGATTTGCCACCGTGGAGAAAGGCTTTTCCATAAATTCACTTGAAACATTCTAGTAGAATCTTTGGAGGTTCTGAGTTTAATATCTGACAGTGTCAGTAGCTGTGGTGGTGTCCTCAAGTGCTTTTAACCAAAAACCTACTGGCTTCTGTGGTCTCAGCAAGTACCCAGTACAGGCTATACCTTGAACAAGAACTCAAAAAGAGGGAGGGTGCTGCTCAGACTAAAGAGGAAGGCAGCAGAGGAAGAAATAATGGAGCTTGGACAACAGTGCAGAGTCGTGGAGGAAGTCTGTGCCGTTCATGAAAATGATGCCAACATGTTGGCTGAGGAGGCCGAGGGGAAGGCTGGGTCAAAGAAGGCCCAGATAATCAATAAGTCCAATACACTCAGAAGGAGATACAAAGAGAAAAAAGAGGAACCATTTAAAATGGACCAAAATATTAAAGAAAATACCATGCAATTAAGACATTTACCATAATATTCTGTTGCTCATCAGTTCATGTAGTGGATGTCAGTCCATGCAGTGAGTGCCAGCCAATGTGTCAGAATTTTGTGTTACTCTTCGTTGTGTATATTATGTAGTTTGTTTTATTTTTATTCATAAAATGAAATACATGTGCGATATGTTTTTAACATCAGTGAGTCTGTACATCTTTATAGTGTTATATTTGTCAAATCTGTGTAAATGTTAGAAAAGGTGCTGATTAACCAACTCAGTGATGGTTTAAAAAATATCCGAAGGTAGTAAAAAGGTATTAAATTTAAATTTAGGATTGCTTAATTGAGGAAAGAGCATAAGAAAAAATCCATAGATAGACATTCTTAAAAAAACTTGGACTTGCACACCCAACTGATCCTGCCCATGTCATGAAATTCTACATAGAGTACGATGAGGCCTTCATTCAAATGTGTCATAACATTAGCCCTGACAACCAGTACTTGTCATCACATCCAAAGATTACAGAGGGACAATCCTTTAGAAAAAAGTGTTATGAGAAAAATCCATGGCTAGAGTATTCTTCAAGTGCTGATGCTCTTTTTTAAGCTGTCATTGTTTCTTAAATGATTATGACACAAGTCGCAAAACCTGGAAAACAGAAGGGTTAAGTCCGTTGAAAAGGGCTTTAGAAAAGGTTAAAAGAGTCTGCCTTTGAGTCTGATCTTCAGCCTGGTTTTATATCCCCCTTTTTAACTTTGAGCACCCACCCCTTCAGACATCTCTGCACGGCCCTGGGTGTGAAATGCGAGAAAGTAAAATAGGAGACCAAAAAGAATAGCTCCAATGGCAAGGCCAGCAGACCTGTGTAGTGCACAGAGACTCGAGTGGAGTGCATTTACACTAATTCTGTTTGGAAACCATGCAAATATTTAAAAAATGCATCAGAGGAAACTGGTGGTGATAAGAATCTGAAGAACAGGGCCATGCAGAGATGTCTGAAGGCCTGGTTGTTAAAAATGAAACAGAAACTGGCTGAAAAGCATGGGCAGGGTCAGCTGGGAAAGTCCATGTATGGACTTTTTCTATCTCTTTTGTCTTGGCTCTGCCTGTGACTCACCATATGCCTCTCATTCTCCTTCCATCTCTTCATCCAGTGTATGTACAGCAATCCAAGTTAAATTTGATACTTTTATTTCTTTTTTGAGTTGCAATAATTAATCAGCGGCCTTTCTAAAGTAAAAACAGATTTTGACATATATAATTCTATACAGCAAAATAGGTTTCAGACACACTGATATTTGCCAAATATTGCACATTTATTTCATTTCATGAATAAAAAAAACTACTTAAAATACTCAATACAGACGAACACATATTTCCAACACTCTGGCTGGCACTCACTGCATGAACTGTTCATGCATTACAAACTTGCATTATACAAACTGTGAACTTTTGGTGATATCACTTCACAAACTGGCATCCATTACATTAACTGGTGAACTCCTATTATTTGATACTATTGGCCTGATATAAACTGATGAGCAACAGAATCTTATGGTAAGTGTCTTAATTGTATGGTATTTTCTTTAATATTTTGGTCCATTTTAAACAGTTCCTCTTTTTTCTCTTTGTATCTTTTTCTGAGTGTATTGGACTTAGTGATTATCTGGGCAATTTTTGATCCAGGCTGCCCCGCGGCCTCCTCTGCCAACATGTTGGCATCATTTTCTAGAACGGTACAGACTTCTAAAGCAAGCTTTAGCAGATAGACTTTCACTCAAAATAGGAAACCTCATAGTCTGGAAAAATAATGTGTAGTTCAAAAAATAAACCATGTAATGGTAAAACATGTAATGGCCTGAAATTTGGGTATATTTTTTAAAACCCCACAGACATCCTGTAACCGACCCATGACACCCAGTTAGCTACTGGCTAATGACCACCACTACAGCTCACAGCTCCACACTGCCCAGCCGGTTAAACTCCACATGTGCACACAAAAAATGCCTCAAAATGGGCACTTGTGGTACCAAAAGGGAAAGGGGCAGATGCTCAAGCCCCCTTTTCCCCTTTTGAAAATTGTGTGGAGCTGTTGTACAGATGTCAAACATCTCCAGGTAACAGTTGAGAAATAAACAGATCTGTGAATTTTTGTTTTGAGGAATCTTTTTTTGGTTGATTATTTGGATTATTATTTTGATAGCCCTGTTTTGTGTGCAGGACTCCATTTAAACTTGTTCTATATCAAAATAAATGAGTTGGCTATAGTACTGAATGTAAATAGAATGTTGAGCAAGACCCTTAATTTGCTCCAGGGAGACTGTCGCCATGATGCTCTGAAAGACAGAGAGAGCATCATGGTAGACGTGACACCTGTTCGACTGCTTGTTATTTTGAATTAAGACATTTACATTGAAGGCATTTAGCAGACGTATTTATTGCAAAGTGACTTTCATTCCCTTAATACAGGGGACAGTCTTTCTGGAGCAACCTGGGGTTATAGGTCTTGCTAAGGTAGGATTTAAACCCTTGACCTATGGTACATTCAGTAATATAGCAGAGTCATTACAGGGTCATTACTGGTCTGAGACAAAAGAGAGGTGTTGGGATGGATGGGGACGTACAAGGTCCAAACAGTCTAAATCTGCTCTTCAATAGGTTTGACTGTCCTGCTGCTCCTGTGGCCACACCCAGGTCTTCCCACCTTCTCCATAACCCCCCCCCAACCTCTCTCTCAGCAGAGGACATCAGAAGAGAACTGGGCAGACTCCATCCCAGTAAAGCTGCTGACCCGGATGGTGCCAGTCAAAGGACCCTCAGGAGCTGTGCTGCCTAGCTGTCTGGAGTTCTAAAGAACAAATGCAATACCTTCCTTTATACATCAATGGGAAGAGTGGAAAAAAAATCCCTAATGTCATTTGCATTTCCACCAATTGTTTCCTCAGATGCATTGGGCCCATTTGTCTTATCATTTTGGTAATGGGGAAAGAGCTGTTTAAATGTTTAAGATATTGTGTGTCTGTATTTATGGCTGACGCCCATATGCGGAATGTATCTTATCCGCTTCTGTTTCCTCTGACCCTGGTAAACCCGCCCCCTACACGTAGACCGATGAATCACCCTCAAACTTAAATCGCTTTGGATGCCTATGCTCCTTTCACTTCAACAAATCGCACGTACTTGTTGCTCCAGAACTTTGTGTTCACATAGCCATCGCCTAGTGCCTCGTCATGGTAAGAGCTTTTTTGTTATATTTTTATTTTTTCAGCTCACAATTCTGATACATATCCATTACATGACTAACACACATGACTGCTTAGCGGTTTTATCAGCATTAATACTATTAACATAGCAGTTTAACATAGCATGCCATGACAAACTCTATAAAATGGGGTTGTGATTTTCTTTAAAATTAATTTTTTTCTGCTGTATTGTAAAATGTATGAACTCTTCCTGACAGGGTTCGTTTGAAAGCAAGGCACCAGAGGTGAGTGTCTTTAAAATGAAATTAAAGTGTTTTGGGTCCATCATTGTGATTTTACACTATAAAAATAGGAACGTAACATGATTGTTGACGGGTTTACTGTATATTTACTGTATGGGAGACCGGGTTTGGTTGTAAAACTTTTTGATTTACCAACTATAAGATCTTTTATATCTTGCTCAAGATAAGATATATAAAGAGTACCCACATTTGTTTGCCACAAACTGCACTAAATCAAACCTCTGCATAAATATTACAGACCGCCTGAGTTCATGACAAATACATGGCGTTGTTTGTTACAACCTACCCCACTGCCAGGGTAGGTTGTAGAACATGCTGGGGAATTTTCAACAGTTAAAAAAGAAGCAAAAACATTGGCCACACATGCTCTGTGCTTCAAAAATTGGTTTTATTAAAAGAAAAGGACAAGACTACAGAACAATATCTTTCTCTCTGTGACTGACCATTACTCAAATCCACTTTAAGTTTGACTTAGGTGCTGTGAGTGAGCTTGTGTTTGGGAGTAAATTAGTCTGCTAGAACAAACATCCTACTGGTATGTATGCTTAAACCACACTCTATTACAATGAATCTGTGTAAAAATAACAAACATGTAAATCTTATCGTGTGTGTGTGTAGTCGCCATGCTGACAAATGAATGTGGGTAACCCTGGAGTCCCCTGTGCTTTTGCAACTGATGTGCACTTGTCCTTCTTTGTGACCTCATCTGATGCTTTTTTTAAATACTGGCAGACACACCTCTTGCAGATTTGTGCTGTGTTTTCACATATGACAGATATTCCTTTCGAAAAGGAAAGAAAGTTTCCCCGTGATTACTGTAAATATATGTCAGTCTTTTTTTGATACATTTAGTTATAAGCTTACAGAGAATGTTGTTCTACATTTCAAAGAAATTGTTCTGAATGCAATCTCTTCAGTCACTTTTCATGAGTGGGGGCAAGTAATATATATTAGGCTGTTTAAAATGTTATTAATATTGTGCATTGTGTGTATGCTAAATTAAATAAAGAAATATATATATAGAGAAAAAAAGAAAAAATATATATACAGGGATATATTGGGGGTGCATCCACAGAGACATTCTCAACGTCGGGATTAATCATATAAAACCAAAATATCCCGATCGCCATGCAGATTATGAAGCAAAGAAGAAGCAAAACTCGAGGTTATATCTTTCAGCAGTTTTAAAGCACTTGTACTGAATGCACTTTGTTTGTGTACTTTGCGTTTGAATTCACTTGCCTACACTTGTTTAACAAAATAAGATTTTAAATTGTATAATATTTCAGCTACCTTGGTTAGGCTATTCAAGAGACCGTGGTGAATCTAACCATTTTTTGGAAAATGTGGTGAAGCCACCCTGGCTTCAAGAGGGGGTGCACATATTTTAGGAGGTTTATGGTATTGTAGATTAGGAGACTTTCGCTCTTAAAGGGAAACCTTGCAGTCTGTGTTATTTTTCAGGCTCGGCCCTAAAAAAAACTGTAGTTAAGTATAATTGTGAATTTAATAAGGGACTGGATTTTGAAAATACTCTCTATTACATACATTTTGCATACAGTTCCAGGTTTTACTTCACTCTAAATGAAATAAACAATGTTTATTTGTGTTTTACACGTGCAGGTTTGGAAGGACAGTTAAATTAGAAGTTCAAATAAAGTCCTCACCACTTCAGGTCACTCCACAGACAGACCTCAAATAAAGATTTACTCTGGGGTTTATGAATAAATTAAACCACAGGACTTATCAGCATGTATGTGTTTACAGGTCTCATTTTTAAGGTCAAATAAAGTCATTAAATCAAACAAAGCCTTTACCAAACTGTCACAAGTAACTTCAGGAGGTACCATACTATTACGATACCAAATATTTTATTTACTGCAGCATTTAGGGAGAATTTAAAAATAAAATAATCATTCATTTGTTAATCTTCGACACATTTGATATAATTTAATATCCCTAAAGGAAATACAGTCATCATTTCAGTATCCATCATACTATACATCATAGAGAATTTTTTTACAGTGGAATTTTTGTGTTCATTTATGTGTTCACCTTTGTCATTTTTGACGTAGTATAAAATCCCTTAATAAATTATGGCCATTACCAAACCCCTGCAGGTCACTTTACTTGCAGCCGTATTATTTTCATACCACATTTAGATATTTTTTTTACTGTGGCATTTAGGAATAAATTCAAAATAAGCCAGCCTTATCAGCATTCATTTTTTAATCTTCCTCATGTTTGACTAGGATAAAATCCCCAAATGTAATTAAAGCCATCACCAAACCAACATAGGCCACTTCTGTAGCTATCATCTGTTCCTCAGACAGAGGTGTCGTGTTTAGGAATAATTTGATAAATAAAAAAAATCATCATCTGTTATCATGTTATTTTAAAAATGAAAAAAAAAATCAGGCCCTTCTTCTTTACTATAAAAAAAATAAGAATAAGAGCACTGCCCACTGCAAACTACAGCTTTCAGTAATGACTGCAAACCCCACCCTGTTACTTCATGCTGCAGTCCTTAAGGCAGAGTCATCATCTGGCGTTATTCTCAGAAAACTCCCCTCATCCTCAACTGCCACACAATCATGGGGTGCACCATCAGCCTGTAGGAATCTGAGTAGCAAAGTTTAGGTTAGAGCATCTTCTACCATTAGCATTTGACAAGCATATCAGTGCGCAATTGTTGCACAGTCAGCATGCTAAAGAGAGATGGCTGGTGCTGTGGTCCTGTAGGAGCAAAGAACCAGAAGCTAAGAAACAAAAACTTAGAAAAATAGGTAAAAAATATTTGGTGCTTACCCCGATGACAGAAGCTTAATATAAGTATTTACATCTCATTTTCAGTACATAATTTTTATGCCCTTAATATTTTAAAGGCAAAAGTACTGAACTGCACAAATGCACAATGAACCATTTTTACTTATATATAACAGGAAGCCCAGCAGAAACAAATGTTAGCTTTGTGGCCATTTTCTGCCAAGTGATTGAGCAGTTTTATCGTATCGGACCTGCACTGGTTCCGTGTTGGTGCCGCAAATTAAAGATCAACTACGAACTGCAATAACACGATGATGGGTAAAATTTGGAGTGGGGCCAGGAAGTCCCTTAGCGTGAAATTTTACATCGTCTGACTTTCACAATAACCCGTCGTGTGGGGTTACAAAAAAGTGAACCAGTATTGGCAGGTTTTGTAAATCACAACACTTAAAAAGCATTCCACAACTGAGAAACACATGTTTTTGTATAAAAAAAAATATTGGAAAAAAAATTGACTGGGTCAAAACCTCCCCCTTTTACCATGTATAAGACAAGAGTTCTGACATTTAAAAAGATAGCAGTGTTTGAAACTAAAAAATGGCCTATGTCTACCTTTTTATAATGTAAATATGTGGCTAATCAGGTCTTATTACTTTTCCACAAAAATATGATCAGCTAAAAAAAAAACATTTTTCTCATCCCACAGAATAAGTAGCACTAGAGTTTACTAGAAACTGCAGCTCGCATTTTAAAACACAGACAGGCAGATTCAGACCAAAACTTTTTGAAACTTTTTTTGGAAAAATGATAGTTTAGTAAAATACAATTTACTAATTTTGTAACACAAATATAAATTACAACTGTGTATATTTTTAGTTATTTTGAGCATTAAGCTGATTTTTTTATACATTGTTTTGGGTGCATATTTTGGGTTTACACCATGAAAATGTTCAATTGAGTTTTTTCACAATTGTGGGCACTCTTGGGATGTAATTTCAGGGGTTAACTTTAAACATAGTTACACAAATGCTGTAATGAACTACTTTATCTCCCAGGTAAAGAATGAGCCAAAGCCAGGTGACTTAATCCAAATTTTCCGAGGCACATACCAACACTGGGCAATTTTTGTGGGAAGCGGCTACGTCATCCACCTCGTAGTTCCTGGTAAGTCTGTCACTAACATGTTTAAGCCCATTCATGAAAAGTATGCCCATGAATTGTCTAAAATTCTCTAGTACTGTGTTTTTACCACTGACCATAGAGATTAATCTTTGAATGACTTTCATTTTCTATTTGAGCCACATGCTCGCACACCTACTGGAGAGAGTAGTGTAAATTATGTATATTATCTTATAAATAATTATATTATAAATATATATTATCTGGTCAAAAAGCAGTTTTCTTTTGTCACATTGTTCTCTCCAAAGCTGAGTACCTCCAGGCCTGTTCCCAGACCAGTGCCCAGGCCAGTGCCCAGGCCAGCAATTTGATTTCTAAAGGTATCAAGGGCATAGTGAAGAAGGAGCGGCTGTTGGACGTGGTGGGCCAGGACTCATACTGTATCAACAACATCCTGGATGACAAGTACGAGCCTCGGCCTGTTGAGGAAATCCTCCAGGATGCAAAAGAACAACTGGGCAAGGAGCCTTCATACAGCTTATTGAACTGGAATTGTGAGCACTTTGCCACAAAGCTGAGATACGGGATTGGGGTGTCTTCACAGGTATGACATTTTAGTTTCAAGGCTAGGAATGTTTTTTGAACCCTGGTTCCGGCTGAGTGCTGAATATTTTTATATGAATTATCTGCTGGTACAAATATTACATTTAAACACAAAACAAAAAAACAAATAACAGACATATACAGAATGGGTAGAGTGATAGTAAAGTGTGAGGGTTAACTGTTGAAACAGGCAGAACACATTGAGGAAGGAAGGGAGGGAATGCCTGCATTGTGTGTACTCATTACCTGCTGAAATGCTGTAGCTGATATTTATAAAGATTATATAATTTAAATGTTTATTAGTCACACAAGTAGGAAATTTACATTGCTACATTAGAAAGTGGACAGTACAAAGGGAAAAGATGTATAACACAAGATAGAAATAAAAGTATAAAAAATACAAAATACACTAATACAAAAACTATTGAAAAATTAGTAACTTCCCAGCCAGCTCCAGCCACATAGTTAATCTCAGCATTTTATCTGCATACAAATCACATCACAAATGCTGCAGGACCAGAAATATTAGTAATGTTAATGTGGTAAATGGAGCCTGATGATGCATTTTTTGTCAATTGTAACACAACACTGTCCTTTTATGAAAAAAAAATTATATAATGGAAACTTATTCACTTCATCTCATTTTTCTGTGGTGATTGCAGGTGCAGAAAGGTGCAGAGGGTCTTGGTGCGGGACTTGCGGTTGGCGGTATTTTTGCATCGGCCGCTTCTGTGTCACAAGTCATGAAGAACACATACTGATCTGCGTGCACTGGCAAAAATCTTTAGGCACAGTCACCAGATGGCCTTTTAAATCTATGCAATTCTGCCAGTTTTAGAGCACGATAATTCTTTATTCTACCATATTCAATGTGAATTAAGCCGATTTTTATCACAAATATAAATAAAATCCTTTGAAACCATTTTATTGTAGTGTATAATTTTTGGGGAGTGGGTTTTTAAGTGTTCAGTTTAGTTACTTTATTGAAATCTGGAAGCACAAAAGTTTTGCTTTCATGCAGCAAATAAAAGGCCTTTGTCCATTAACACAATCTGACATAACATCATGTTTGAAAAGTGTTTATGAAAAGTGTATTTGTCATAATGTAGAGTTTAATGGAGAATTGAAACTCTACACCTGGCTCAGGTAGGAAACATGCGTTACAATGACAGTACTCACAAACACAGTTACAATTACAGTAGAGCAAAATGATTATTCAAGTAACTCGAATAATTAGATTACAAAAAATTAAACGAGGCCTCATTTAGCTTATATCAAAGTCCATCTGTTTATCTAGTTTGAAGTGCCCCGGGGAGCAATGCAGTTTGGAAAGTTTGAGCTCACGGGACCAACAAAATCTACTTCAGTAGCTATCATTCTATATACATACCTCATATGGAGACTTTTAACTGTGGCATTTAGGAATAAAGTCAAAATAAATCCAGCACAATCAGCATTTACTTCTTCATCTTCCTCATGTTTGATATAGGATAAAATCCTCAAATTAGTTAAGGCCATCACCAAACTAATGCAGGTCGCTTCAGTAGCTTGCATACCACGTCCATACCTTATATGGAGATTTTTTACAGAGTAGTTTAAAACTGAAATAAGCCGTATCAGCATTTAATTCTTCATCTTCGTCATGTTTGACAGAGAGTAACTCAACAGATTAATTAAGGCCATCACCAAACCCCTGCAGGCCATTTCAGTAGCTATCATATTATATCTGTTCCTCATATGGAGATTTTTTACACTGGCATTTAGGAATAAAGTCAAAATAAATCCAGCCCTATCAGAATTGATATCTTCATTGTCCTCATGTTTGACGTTGGATAAAATCCCCAAATTAATTAAGGCCATCACCAAACCAACACAGACCACCTTAGTAGCTGTCACAATATGTCTGTTTTACCGTGGCAATTACAACTTGTTTACATGTCAATTAAAAAGACAGAAGTTGCAGTTCCACAGTTCCTGCAGTTCCCCCTCAATTTGGCAAATTTGCATATATCACAGAGCTAGCACATTAAGCAAGTTTTACGTTGTTAATCTAAATGGTGTAACAACCCCCCTTTGCTCTAGCAAGTGTAAACAAGTGAATTGGATATGGGTCATAATTTAAAAATGTGGAGACAGAAGGTCAGAAAAATTGGATATAGGCAACAACTCAGAATTGAGCAACAAGCCCTGCAGTGTAAATCAGGCCTAAGTCAGCTTTGGGCATGTGCAACACCACTCATCAAATTAAATCCACGGTAACTTTGCCAATTTCTGAAAAAATCCATACGACCACCCTGTGTTTACACAAATTTGTTTCGTACTGACAATAGTAAGCATTTCATTAAGTAAAATCCTGAAACACAGGGGCATCTAATATTCACTGTTAACCGACTTTTTCTCTGTCACCATGCTTGAATGGAGTGCCTTTTTGTGAATACAACTGGCCTGATTTCATTTTTCCATTTTCACGAATGCCACCATAAAAAATATCCGCATATCAGGTATGGACAGGGTATGACAGCCAGGGGCGCCCATTGGGCCCAATGAAAGATTAGAATTTTTGGCAACATTATTATTAAGATAATAATACTAGCCCCTAACAGGGCCCCATGTCGTTTTAACATTTCCCCCTCTGGCGGCGCTGTGACGGCCACCTCGTCTCCGTCACGCCTTTCCCGAATTCCCTCTCCAGAGTATTAGTGTCCCTACACTTCTGTCCCTCTGTTCCCCTGTCTCGT
>JBBKCR010189127.1:0-13740 GCA_037577295.1 Ladigesia roloffi | reverse complement strand
ATACACACACACACACACATATATACACTACTCACAATAAGTTAGGGATAACCTTTTTCAGTGTGGCATCAATTTCAACATTCTGTGGGTATAAAAAGCTGATATTTTTAGTAAGTCATTCCATGTTCATCATTCAAACAGTCATGAGACCATGATGTCACTAAACAGATGAGCAGCAACATCTGGCCATGGTGGCAGGCAGTCAGATGTTGCTGGTGTCTCAAAGTGTCATCAGTAGACTTGCATCAAGACACAGACTTGCATCATGACAGACCCAGGAGTGGAGCCCCACGAGTGAAAGTCCGCAATGATGACCAGTACCTAAGGACCTAGGCACTCAGACATGGTTATGTAGCTGCCACACAGCTGCAGGCCCGTTTATGAGATGTGAGGGGTACTGGGGTTTCCAGAAAAGCCATTCACAACCGACTCCACAGCTTTAGCTTGAATGTCAGACGGCCGTTGCGGGTGGCTCCACTGACACCAAGACCCTGCCGTGTGCGTTTGCAATGGACACAAGACCATGTAACCTGGACAATGCAGGTCTATCGTCCTATTCGCTGTGAAATGTTGGGTCACCCAGCACAGAAATGATGGCATTGCAGCATTACCAGAGAAGGCGAGGTGAGTGATCCGCTGAGGTCAACATGGTGCACAGGGTTTGCATTGGTGGAGGCGGTGCAACAGTAGCCTGGCATCACCAGTCATCGCAAAACAGATTTGGTTATTGTACATGGCTCAGTCACTGCATGTTCTTAACTCAGAGACATAACAGAACCCATCATCATGCCCCAATTCAGCCAGCACACCCCCAGCTTTCTGTTCATGGATGATAATTCTCCACCACATTGTGGCAGAAATGTCACAGCTTGACTTCAGGAAGTTGGAGTGCCTCATATGATATGGCCATCAATGTCCCCTGACCTGAACCCCACAGAGCACATCTGGGACCAGTTGAGGCAGAGACTGAATAATCATACCACACCCCTTTGAGATATGGCAGAACTGCGTGTCTAAATGAGAATGGTGTTTCTTCTCATGTATTATTAGTAAAATCAAAGAGAAGTTTTACTTATTTCATTTAAATAAAACATATTAGGGCATTGACAACTTCATATATTTAATATATATATATATATAAGTCGACTAATCCATCAAGAAAGTCGAATTCGAGTCGACTAATCATGATGATGTCACATAAACGCCAGCTGTACATCTGAAGAGCATAAAAACAGTATTATAGTGTCTCATAATTTGACACATCAAACGATACCTGTATGTATTGAGAGTGTAAAGAAAGCAATTGTCAAACTCCTCCCTTTGTGAGATGGATCACAAAGTGAACAAAAGGTTTTCGTTTCGACAGAACCCTGAAGAGTGTCAAAATGACATTGGATGATCTCGCTGAGCTATTCAGCTGCATGCTTGCAAAATTCAAAAAGCATGAATTTAACATTACCAGCAGTTCCATTTCTGCCAAGAACTCGAGGAATCTATTGCCACCTGCAGCTGTACTGCACATAGACTTCTCTGAGAACTATATAAGCAAGTACAGCAAGGAAATTCAAGTTGTGCACATTGGTGGCTCTCATACAGATGCCCTTTATGTAGCAAATTAGCAGTTTATTCTTGTTTGATCTGCCAGTCCACAGTGAAAGTTCCACCAGCAAATTGATAACATCTTTACACATATTTCAGCCACATCAGGAGCCAGTATCCTATATATTTTTAGCAATAGTCCCATTGCACAGTGACATTGTGCTAGACATGGAGATGGCATTGGGGAGTGGTTGCTGAATAAACTGGTCAGATAAACCGGTCGGCCCTGGCCATCTCCCATGTGTTAAGAGGCTGCTGAGTCCTGTCCCAGTTGTCATAGTAGGAAAGGCAAAAAAACACCTGGAACCGGTCCCACATCCATCACAGTACAGACACACAGATGAACACATTCATTCATGCCCTCACACCCGGGGGCAATTTAGCATCTATAGTAAAAATAAAAAGCATTGCCTTTTATGAACATCTTTGGTCTGTGGAAGAAAACCCATGCAGACATAAAGAGTACATGCAAGCTCCACATTTACAGGATCCTTGGCCACCAGAAAGCATTTTAATATTTTAAAGGGAAAAAGGTATGTTCTCAGTTTATTCTAAGATAGTATCAGTATATTCAGTTGATTGATTGGTGCATTTATTATTATTTTTTTAAGTACCATATTAATGTGATTTCACAGACTAAAGGTTGTATAACCTAGTCTTGGGCATTTTGGGAAACCCTATGTTTTTTTTCTAAATTGTTTTTCGTATGAAAAAATTCTAAGATTATCTTTTGTGTTCCATACCAATATGCATGTCATTGAAGAATAAAAAGTCTTGGGCAAAGGATAAAGGGGAATTTTCTCCCCTCTGGTCTTCGTTTAAGCGAATAACTTTTGTCACTTTGCTGATTTTCCATCACATATGTTATATTATATGGTTTTAACTGGTTTACTTCACTTTGTTCCTTAATTTGAGTGTGTGTGTGTGTGTGTGTGTGTGTGTGTGTGGCTGAGAGGGGGTGAGTGAGAATGAGAGAAGCTCAAGTACATCTCGCTAGTCGGGCTGTTACTTTTCTGTTATTTCTGTTTTACTGCAGCATGGTTACAGCTGACAGTGACCTGTTCGGTAATAATAAACAGCAGTTCAGGGCATAATTGTGTCATTCCCACACAAGTCACTTCATTCTGTTTTAAAATGTATTGTAACGTGCGTTACTGACATTTGTACCGAGTAAAATATTACCAATTGTTTTATGTAATGCCTTACATTAATGCGTTACCACAAAAAGCAATGCATTACATTAATTTGTTACTTTTGTAACGCATTACTCCCAACACTGGAAAACACCAGCATAAAAACAGCAGTCATATTGAAACCTATCCATCACCAATAATCCCCTGTGAACAAACACTTTGAGTTCTGACAGTTCAACTTCACCCTCCGCATTTCCCCATGTGTCAAATATTTAGTTTTGTTTGTTATGTTTAATTTATCACCAAACACTCCACTCCTGATTTATATATATATACATATATATTTTGGTTGTTAAGTCAATCTGAATCATAGACTCTTTTCAGCCATTTCAGTATTTACTTGCAGTTCAGAGATGCATTCTAAATTGGCTGTTGAGGGTTTCAGAGTCTTAAGTGTCAGTTGGGGGATGCAACCAGTATTCATGTTAACATGAGTGAGGCTGTGTAAACGTCATCAGTATTAGAGCTGTTATCTGCAATGGTCAGAGGCACATTTGATCTTGACGAGAAATCTGCACACAAACACACACACAGACCAACCACTTTGCCTGCGGCGAGTTATATTTCCCCACATATTTATTTGAAAGAACTCAATATTGTTTTTCTACAACTTTTGCCATCAAAGTCTAACAGGCAGTAACTACCAGTTGTAGTGATAGAAACACAGAAGCCAAAAGAATTGGCTTGCCTCATTTGCATCTGATAAAAAGAACAAAAAAAACCATTGAAAAATAATTCCATAGGTCCATCAACATGTTTAATTTAACCTATTATGAGGCTTTTCCCAAAACCAAAAGGCTTTTTATAATCCAGTCAACTATTTATAAATAACTCCTGCAGGTATTATGTGCTTGAACACCTTGTTTCATATAGAAATCACACCAAGGAAAAAATGCTTCTAATTTCTGATTTAGTGTCTGTTCCAATCTCAAGCTATGGAATTGCTTGGAAATTTACTTTAAAGTGCTTGAGCCATGGTATGAAAATTCAAGTAGTGAAACATTGTGTGATATACCGTTCATTGCACTCACAATAGATAACAGCAGTTCTCAAGCAGCAGAGAAATTTGTTACGAAAACTCAGTTGATGTGCTAGTCAATATAACCAGCAATCATGCTAAACAGTTATTTTCTTTGTACAGACATATGATGAGAAACCAACAAACTGGCTCAGATGGGGCATGAATCAAGGTAATGATATAAGATAGTCCCAGAGATCGTACATATTGAAGCCAAGGTATGATTATTATGAATGGACTAAATATTGGGCTGAGTGACCTGAAATCTAGAATCTAGTTATCTCAAATCTAGTTTTTTTACTGAGTCATATATGTTATCAAAATGAGCTGCATCTGATATATCAAGAGAAAGTCAAATTTGCTCCCTAATGAGTTGAAAAGCCATTCTTTTGTTTCACTGTTTAATAATCTCTTTAATGCTAATAAATATATCTAATACAAGGCTCTATGAAATGCCAAGACTGTATAAATGAATATAAATTAAGCTCAAAAGAACCTTTAACCTCTGGTGGTCCTTGTATTAAGTCTTATCAAGTGTTCTGACCATGCAGAATTTACAATTGACATGTAGGCACAGCGTTTGAAATGTTCTCTGTGTCTAAAGGCTCTACAAGAAACGAATATATTGCAGTACTCTAATGGCTATATACCATGCAAAGGCAACGAAAATCTAGTAACAAACTGAACGTTGGAAAAGACCTTGCGCTGCAAAAGTACCAAAGCCAATAGGGGTTAGACTGCTATCACTTTTTTTACTTGTAGTCGAGACATTAATAAAGTAAACTAGATGTCACATTGTAGTTTGGGGTAGTGATGCGAATAGCAAACACATGGTTCCCTTTGTAGGGTTTTGTTGACATGCACAGACAAACACGGAACAACACAAAAACACAATGGCCTAAAACTCAAAACATACTTCACATAGACACACGAGGAACAGAAATTGGTGAGGGTATTTGTGAGGGCTGACTGACGTTCAAGACATGATCTCAGGCACTTTAAATACATACATGTCAAAACCCCTAAAACCAATGAGAAACATTTCAGCTTAAGGCAAACCAACTGTAATTAATACAACAGAAAAGACACAGAACTCTTCCAATTTAAACCACCCACCTGACTACCCTGAAACAATAGTGGCCCAAAGTGGGACCGTGACACAAGTAGGCAGGATTTAACATGGAATAAGTCATGTGGGTGGGTTCCATTGCTGCATGTGTGTGTGTGTGGAAAGTAAGGAAAATTATTTGGAGGGTGATGTGACGAGGGTAGTAATATTTGTTGACAAGGTGGTGGAATATTGACTTGGGGGGGGGGGGGTGCTTCTCCACACGCTCTCTCTCTTTATCTCGCTCCCTCACCTTCTTGTTCTCCAAAAAATCATGCGGTGCATTGGTTATCATTTCAGATTCCAAGGAGCTGCTATGAAAAGAAGTGTCTTTTAGTCATTGTATTAAAGTATTAAAATGGCAAAAATAAAACCCATAAAAGTATACACCTTGTTAAAGATGCAGAAGGCTGAACATCCCCTGACGACATAGGAGAGGACAGGACTCAATTTAAGCCCAGCCAAGTAGGCTGATGATAATTACCACATAAAGAATTATTTGTTCTAACATCTGTGAAAAGAGTCTCAGGCACTAATGAAAAATGCCGCAGATTGAGGTGTGAGGTGTGCATTGCAGAAGAGTATTTGTTGTTATATTTCAGCCAGTTTCAGCCTCAGGCAGTCTGTCCACAGACACACATGGGCTATTTGATGTAAACTGCATCTCAACGAGAATTTAATCTGGCCTGGCAATCCATGGTTACGTGCTTAAGGGAAACAAGTGATTTTTTATCAAGCTAAATGCAAGCAGTTACATCTCTACACATGACATTACAAATTCCAGAAAACCTTTACACTGTAATGTTTTAAAAAGTTATTCCTGAATTGTATTTGAAGCACTTATATGGGAGGTTATTATGTCTTACATTATTATGTCTTACCCTACCTCTGCTATATTCAACACAAGTTTGTTTTGTATGCAAATGTTCTGCGATTGGTCATATTGCTTGTCAGTTCAATTGCTCCTTTCTTTTCAGGAACTGAGAGTTTTATCTAAATATAAAGATCTTCTCCAGCTAGAGACAATGGGAATTGTGGAACACTGAATCAAAATAAGAGGAATACTTAGTATTTACATATTGTTATGTGTGTTTTTGACGGTGCATACTGTGTAGTGCTGCTGTTTCACAGCAACAAGGTCCTTAAATTCCTTTCCTTCATTTTGGTTAGTTACGCCAATTGTTTTCTGAATGCTGATAACTATTTTTTTATAACATAAAATATTATTTTATGACTTTATTTCAGTACAACTGGCTGCTTAGCTTAGTCTACAGAAAACAAATCCAATTAACTCACAGAAAGCTTTAATACAATAATCTTAAACACTAAAACAGAAACTTCAAACAGTAAAACAGAAATGTTATATTAGATTCGGTATGTGGCAGTACTTCACTGAAATACACTGATGTCCATTTGTTAAACATCAGCTGCTGTTTGAGTGGGAGTGGCTAATTAAATGCTATGGGACGTTCGCACAAAATGACACTACATCACATATTTTCTGTGTTTTTCATGTACAAGTGCTTTCCATAGGTACTGATGCCCTTTTTGAACAATTTATTTATGTTAAAACCCGGAACTGAAAACCCTCACCACGAACCCAATGTATTAAATGAACAGAAACATAATAACTGAGGCACAAGGTGTAGATGGCACTGCGGTGCATCTAAAAATGGAAAATGTCATGGCAGGAAACAGAAGGTATAAATAAAAGTATATAGGGTGTGTGACTGGAAGAAGGAGGTCTGGATGTTCCTCCCAATTTGCCCCTACATTTACCCCTTAGTAGGAGCAGCTTTTGCTCTAATTATAGTTCCAAGTCGTATAGGATATGTCCTTACCGGCTTTGCACATGTGGGTCCTGATATTGCTTTTGGAAAAATTGCTTCAAATATTGGTGAACAGCAATTTCCAAGACTTACTTCATATTCCCCTTCCAATGGGAACTAGTTACATCAGAACTAATTTAGTAGTTTCACAAGGCTTGTCACACCCCATTTAAAAAATGTGCTCATGAACATTTCTGATTCTTATATTTGACATGTTAAAAAGTAGCCTGCTGAGTTTCTGTAGCTCCAAACCATGGCTGTACTATTTCACCACTTCATGACAGCCCAGATCTTTAATATCAGGCTGTCTGGCAGTCCTTTGTTGAGAACAAAGCAGATTTGAAGGGCAAATTCCCACTTCTTTGGTGTTCCACTACAGTTGAGACAGCTCATTCCCTCTTTTCCTTCCAGCATGGTTTAATAATTCATGTCTTCAGACAACACTCCTCGCCTCTTGAACTTCTGTGACAAACAACATGCACGATTTTGAAATGTTTCAATTAGCTGCAGCTCGTGTGTTTCTCTTTCTCCACGGGACAGTTTTCTCTTTAGTTTTTACACTGAGAGTTTTTTGGGGGGCGATGGACCCTTCAGTACTCTTATGTTATTGTGCCCTCTGCTGACAGAAGCTTTCAGTAAGTGGCTTGGGAGCAGAGCTAATTGAATAAATGGGACTGTTTCGAAACAGGTACCATTCTTCACCAGTAGAGGTCTCTGTTGCACAAGGTTGTGAAAGTCCCCTCAGAGGAAGGTTTCTACCCAATTACAGACATGAGTCTATGATTCTGATGCCAGCATTCCTCCAATATTATTTGTGTGATTATATTTTTTTCTGAAGTCGATTATTTCAGTAAATTTGTGACAGTAATTTGTTGCTTATTTTAAGGGTGCTGAAAATATATTCAGCGCAGTTTGAAGCATGGATGAAACTATATGTTTGCTCAAGCCTGGCTAAACATGAAGAAATGATTCAAGCTCATCTTACTCTGACATGTTGGAGATTTTTTTCCATGTAATTGTTTACTGTTTCTATTGATCCGTTCATTGTGAAATTTACTCATGGCCCTTAATAACATAAAAAATTTCCAGCCCTCTAGGTGAAGACCAAAGGCTCCAACGTGGGAAGCAAGTGGAACTAGGCATTGATGCCTGCGGCCTGATGTTCAGCATTCAAGACCCACACAAGCGAGGTCGAAAGGGAATGGCTTGAGCAAGAAAACAACAGTATAACTAAAGTAATCAGTCAGTCTCCCAGTCAGTTTCTTCTTTCATTTATACTTGTGTGCTGGGACATTTGTAGCATGCCATAATATTAAGGGGAGAAATATAAAGAGAAAGGCCTTCATTTCACACAGGGTTCATTATACTTTGATTATTGATGCCTTTGATTACAGCGAGAGGCATGGACTCTCAAAGAGCTGGCATCTGGTTTTCCTGCCCATGTCGATATGTACTGGCATCTACTTTAATCCAATTAAGCCATGTGAGAGGTGGGCTTTGGCTACACAAGAGCAGATGTGTAAGGGCTCAGATGCTCAAAGACATGATGGTACTTTGGTGCATGGCATAGGGTCTGAGGAAAATTTGAGCTTTTTTTGTCCTCACCCTACTACAGTTGGTGGGGTGGGGTGGGGGTTGGAGGGGGGCATAAAGCCTAGCATGTGCAACTGAATAAACAGTGAACAAAGCAGCTCTAGAAAGCTCTCACCATCTGCCCAAAGCTCTCCTACACAGCTGCAACCCCCACCCCTTCACTCTGGGAATTTGCGACATAGCCACTTTGCCTTTGTTTGCAAGAATGAGGAACAGACAAGCATCTCAAAATGTCCCAACTTTTGTGAGCACGAAAATAGTTCACATCGTTTCTATCAGGAGTTATTCAGGTGCTGTTCTCCATACTGGTTTCCCAGGTGAAATTCACTTCTCTAAACAAGAATGGTTCAGCATACAAATAAACAGCTAGAAAGGAACAGAAATGATTGATGTTAAGTCTAACATTATGCTTGAGGGTTCACCAGTTCCTGTCTTTACAATTAGGGCTGTCACTTTTGCTAGTATTTGAAGAATTCAGTCATTATTTTGTGGATTAATCAAGTAATCATATACTTAGTAAACTTTCGATGTGCGTTTCTTCCCTTTCGGTGATGCTCACAACCATAATTTGCATACCCCTACCACCCCTCCGATGATATTAAGACTATTCACCTTTATTATCCCAAATGCAAGGTGGTCACTTTGCCAATTCATGAACCTTAACCATTGATTATATTTTTAGACAGGTAACTGGATAATTGTGGCAGCTTCATTTACTATTTCTGTCCCTCATATACACATCGATATGCAGAAATAAGAAATAAGCAACCACCCTAAAACTCTAGGAATAAATATATAGGCTCAGGATGTTATATGAAATTGTTAGTGGAGGAATGGATCAGGCAGTGTCTTGAAATTCAGCTTCAGGCACATTAAGAGACCGCAGACATTCTCCAGTGGTTCTCCACACTCAAAATCACAGTCATAATCTTGAAGTCCTGACATGTTGTTATTTCATAGCTGGAGCTTGAAGTCACACAGAATTTTGAAAGGAACTGAGTGAGGGATTACCAATGGAAGGAAAGCAAAAAAGATGGACAGCAATAAGGGTACAACCAAACTAAGCGACAGATGATCTATGATCTCTGTCTCCTTTTTTTTTTGGTCAGGCTCTGTCTGCAGTCCCTGCGCAGCTGTCTAGAATTCTTTCGCTGAATATGTATGCCAATTAATTATTGATATGCTGGACCACTGTCTGTCCAAGCTTCTGACTTAATGAGAGAGAAAGGAAGAGGAAACACTTTGCCACAAGTCACACTTCGCTTCCTTGCATGTCAAGGCAAATCAGTTCAGCTTAACCTGTTAAGCTACTTTTTAAAAGGGGGAAATAAAGATTTATTTTAATTTGGGATTAAGTCTTTTAGAATTCAAATAGTCTCAGCCTTCCATTTTAATGATGGAATTTTTTACAAGTTGAATCTGTCTATTGTCATGACTGGTGTGGTAAGACATTTCAAGGTATTCAAGACATTTAATGAGGTGATTTCAGTGTGTTAAGGAAGTGTAAAGGAATGCCCTCATTAGAATGCATCAAGAGTCCATTCAACCAAGTGTCTGTATTAAAGACAATAAAAAGCCATGCGGAATAATTAAAAAGTACTACAGGTATTCATTTAAGCTGGCTTAACGTATGTCACAAAATTTTTTTGGAAAGTGATGATCACAGCTGTGTAAGCCATAGAGGTGGGTTTTCTGAATTCTAGTGTGTGAAATCTATCATGTGGCAGCACCAGCTTTAGATTCCTTATGAAATCCATGACTTGTACAAACTGTGGCAACTGAATGAGTTATGAGAGGACAGCTGAATGAATTACGAGAGAGGTTCCTACAGTAAAATCAACACACAAAGTCAGATGCACTGTACATTTTAAAATGCACTATAAATCATGATCCATATAAATGATTACCCATAGATTTCTCTAGAAGTAACAATTTTTGCAATGAGTCATGAAAATAATGAATGGGTTGGGATGTTAATTAACTGCTTGATGCTATTTAAAAGCTCAGTTATTATTGTTGTTATTGTTGTGAGCCAAGCTGTATTGTTGTAACCAGAACGGTGATTGCACACAGACTACAGTTAAGTGCTGTTATAACTGAAAGTGTATATTCTAGCAAAAAAGCACTTTATAATCCTGTTAAGTCTTTCTTCCATCAAAATGAACACCTGACAAAGACTGATTTATTTTAATCCAAATTTTAAGAGCTTTTGCCAGAACTAATTGCTTCCATAATGCATTGTAATCACTGGTTCCGAAAGGAACTCCAAAGGGACAGATTTTCTCTGAAGTCTCTTTATAAAACAAAAGATTAAAAACACATTTTACATGATAATTTCCCAACCTCTTGTGATCACATCGAATTATAAAATATATCTTTTGATGTAAGCAACTTCTGTTCTCACTGAATAATTTGTTGATTTTAGATCAGAATCATCAAAAAGTGTCTGAAAGGTCAGAGAAGAATAAACTTTCTGCATTGTATTATGGATTGTATTATGATACAGACATCCACTTTTTAGTGGATGTCTGTATCATCCACAATATGATGCAATGATAGAGTTGTTTTCAACAGACAAGAACAGAACAATATTTTATCATTTTTCCATTGCAGTTTTTGCACATATAGACCATGCATCACAATGATTGTAAGATGTTTATTCCAACAGGAAAAAGTGAATAGCAACTTTGCAAATCATACTCTGTGAGATGAATAACACAAGGAACACAACACTCAAACGTAAATAAGTTTAAACAGTGAGTTACCATTATTCAAGATCCTGCTCAACATACAGGGGGCCCTAGTGCCGGGGGGGGGCACCAAAACATGAAGGGACAAAAATATATCATTGATATTTTTGTTTTTAAATTTTTCTTGTGCTTTAAAAAAACAAAAGTAGACATATGGCTCTCGAATTATCAATAATGAGTTGGTCTTTTTTTGGTTTCGGGATTAGGTTATGAACTTCACAGGAAATTAGGCTAGATAGCACCGCTGCTGGCTAGATTACTTGGGTTAGGCAAGATGAAATTGCAGAGCAATTTCTAGCTGATGTACAAAGGCATTAAGCAGAGATTTAAAAGCTGTTTGTCAAATTAAATGAAATGTTGTGCATATACCGTGAATACTAAAAAACATCAGTTTAAATAAACTTCAGTAAGTAAAATCTAAAATGGTCTTTTTTTTGCATATGAGTGAGGGACTTGGCATGCCACAGTACGCTTACCTGTTAAAAGCACTTTTTATTTTGCCATTTCTTTTACTACAGAAGAGTGTACAAATATGGTATATATATATGTTGTGTATATATTATGATTTTGTTATTTTACTACTATTTTATTACTGAGTTACGACTGGTAGCAACTCTCTCTGCAGCTGGATCCTCATTTTTCCGTCCAACAAATGCCAGATCACCTCATCCTCCGTCACAATAAACACTGGCGCTTCACAGGGGTGTGTACTGAGCCCTCTCTTGTCCTCACGCCACACCTACGAATGCACGGCCAATAGCAGATCCAACATACTTGTTAAGTTCGCAGAGACACTACAGTGGTGGGTCTTATCCCCAAAGGTAATGAGATGGCATACAGGTCTCAGGAGAATCATCTGATTCTCAATGTAGCTAAGACCAAAGAGCTGATAGTGGACTTCAGGAGGTGTAGAGGGACACATACACCCATCAACATCAAAGGCGCTGCTCAGTGGTGTAACAACATAGTCATGGGCCCATGTGCGAAAATTCGATCCGGGCCCTTATACTGTTTCAAATGTATCCTGGGTATGTTTTAGTTCTGATTAGTGTTGTTTTTGGCAGCCTGTTTTAATTTTAGTTCTAGTCTAGTCTTTGCATCAAGCTGTCATTTTAGTTTTTATTAGTCTTAGTCACATCCAATCTCTTTTTAATCTAGTCAAGTTTTAGTCAATTAAAATCTGAGCACTTAGTCTTATTTTAGTCAGAATGATCCACAAATTTTTTCATCTAGTTTTAGTCAATGAAAGCTGTATTTTAGTCTTTTTTATTAATGCAAGTGAAAATAGTGAAAGTACTTCGTAGAATAGACAAAATCAAAAATTTCAGTCAAGCGTATTCCCAATTCAAATAAGGTTCTCTGATTACCTTAGACTCAAGAATACTGTACATCCATTCCAGACACGGAAGACACTCTGATCTGAGTTTACAACCTTTGTTTTGCCAACTATGTTAGAACTTAGATGTACACACACACAATTTTTTATAAAATAAGTGAACAACACCCCATCACAAAAAGTGAAATACAATGTGTACAATGTGAAAATGTGTGTGTGTCTGTTGCCATAAAACCCACATTTGTAAAACTGGTAAAATTCTTCACCTTCAGTGTGTGGGCCTGAACCCAAATGCTGGATCACGCCCTGCCCCTAGGAGAGTGGCAGGAAATATCGTGCCGGGCAAAGATTTGAAATCTAATTCACAGTGCCTCTCAATGGACAAAAGTATTGGGACGTCCTTTACCTTTGTCTCCCCTTCCCAATGTAAAGGAAATAACGTCTTTTTAGATAACGAAATGCGTGCTGCTGTAATTTCTGCAGCAAAACGAAACAGCCTGAGATTTCACATCTTGTGGCTGAAGGTGCTTCATGGCAGTCACCTTTCCGCTTTGCTTTCTTTTTACTGGAGTTTTCTGCAAACTGCTGCACACCTGGATTACGCATGTTTTTATTTGATGGTTGGATTTTAATGCTGAGGATTATTTTGGTTTTGTTTTTTTAAAGGAGGTGGGCCAGAGGTAGTGACCGGCCCCGAAAGTTCACGGGCCCAGATGCGACCGCACCTGCTGAACCTGCTATAGTTACACCACTGGTGCTGCTGTGGAGAGAGAGAGCAGTTTTAATTTCCTGGGTGTACATTTGGCAGAGAATCTCTCATGGTCAGTCCACATAGACATAACAGTAAAGAAGGCACAGCAGTGCCTCTTCTTTCTTAAGAGCCTGAGGAGATTCGGTGTGACTTTCTACCACTGTGCCATGAAGAGCACCCTCACTGGATGCATCACTTCCTGGTATGGCAACAGCACCGTCCACCCCCGCAAAGCACTGCAGGAAGCAGTGCGGTGCTCTGAAAGGATAATTGTGAGCCTCCCTCCCTCCAAGACATCTACAGGAAGCGATGCCTGAGGAAAGCAAGGAGGATTATTAAAGGTTGTAGACATCCCAGTCACAATCTGTCCAAAGTACTCCCATCAGGTAGGAGGTATCACAGTATCCGGTCCGGAAACAGCAGTGTGAGGGACAGGTTTTAAGGCTTTGCAATCCATACTGCACAGATTGCGTTTTATACTGTGTATATACAAATACTGGGGATATATATATATATATATATATATATATATATATATATATATACCTTTTTCATATGTATTC
>JBBKCR010189030.1:0-30202 GCA_037577295.1 Ladigesia roloffi | reverse complement strand
ATTTTTTCACAACAGTTTGATAAAGTAAGCATTTTTTAAATTAATTCTACAAACTTGTGGGGTGTTGTAAGGCAAAACTGTCCCCTAAGAAAGCTTATTTCAGTTTAGAATATTTAACATTAAACAAATCAACAGATGAAGAGAATAATATACTGTTATAGTGGAACAAGAGATGAGTTATAGGCAGAAAGTGTGCGGTTAGATTTTGAAGCTGATTTGTCAGAAGCAGGTCAAATGCACAGGTGTAATGGTATAGGACTTTGACACGGGCCATATTGTGATGGCTAGACAACTGGGTCATCCCCAAAATGGCAGGTCTTTTGATAGTAATAACTGGTGAACCAATGACAGGAACATTGATGCATGTGGGGAGCAAATGTTAATGCATGACAGAAATGTGTCAGAACACAAATATTAGATTGCATATGCAACAAACTGTGATGGACCATGTTGACCAGGGGATGCGGGGGCTGGGTTAGAAGTACAGTCTAAACCTTGTAGAATGTGGTCCCCAACCTATATTTCGTCAGGAATTGGTTTAATATGGGAAAATATTTTCACGAAGGATAGACTAACAATATCCGTTTTTATATCGTTTTTTTTCTGTGCGGTCCGCGGACCGGTACCACATTACCAATGGCCCGGTAACGGGCCGCGGACCAGTGGTTGGGGACCCCTGATCTATGGGATGTGCTAGATGGGTCAGTCTGATCCATGGAGGCCTCAAATACTTGCTGTTCAGGACCCTGTGCCAGACACCATAACATAATTTAACAGGTTTTATGAAGTCCATATTTGATAGGTTTGAGCTGTTTTGAGGGGACTCAACACAACTTTAGGTAAATGTGCTAATCGTTCTATAAAAAACAGATTCACCAGCATCTTGGATGTCATAATGTCTTCATGTGTGTTGCAGATATCCAGACCCTGGATCCTATCACTACCATTAAAAAAAGAAGATATCTCTATAATGAACCAGTTCACATAAAATTGCTTTAAATGTGTTTAACTTGGCATCTAAACTAGTAAAATGAATACCTCACCTAAAAATACATCTCAGCTATTCAAATATGCAGAACGTTTGTGGAATTCCCATTTAAAACAACAGAAAAAATACATTCTGATAAAGTATGAACACTCACGGATTGCACTTCTTTTTTGCAGCATCGGCATAAGCCAGGCCATGACACTCTTTGACCAGAACTGACAGGTTCTGAGCTGCTTCATCATAGTGGAGGGAGAAAACAATATCTCCACTCACATCCACAGTGTCATAATCCCCTGCCTCACTGTAAACGCTCGTCATACTGCCCAGAGTGCTCTGCAACAATGCAAACACATTTTCGTGTAAACTGAGTTTACAACAAACACTTATAACTACAGCACACTTAGACGTTGTGCTTTACCCTGGAGCTGCGAAGACTGGTGACACTATTTCCCACAGACTTTCTGTGCATGTTGACCAAGTTATCAATGTCTTCCTCCTCCTCGTCTTCATCCTGGAGAAACATTGATGTAACTAATGCAGAAAATCAACATTTCTTAGCTTTTAAAGCTATGTTACAGGGGTTCCCACACAAGCAGTTTTAAATGTATTTCTTTGCATATATGTTAAAATAGTAATAGGGTATTCTGTTAAAAATGACAAAGATAAGCACAAATTAGAAAGCATTTAAAGACATTCAGAAAAAAAGATTTTAAAATAAATATGTCCCTTAGGATTTTACTATAAGACAGTACTACAAATATGCGTTTATGCATCATCTTCCTGCAAATTTTTCATTGCCAAGTTGTTGTAAAAGAAACACAGGATTGATTTTTTACTTTATTGAGATGGAATTAAATAGTTGTGACAGCCCTCGCTCAGAAGAGGAAACTCACTAGGTTGAGCCCTGGGACTGACTTGCTTCTGTCTCCCATTGAAGATGTGGTGTCCTCTGCGCTATCTTTACGCAAGTCTGTTACAGAGGTGGGCTTGAAATCTAAGTGAACAAATGGTGACTGTTATATTAAAAATGCTTTTAATTATAAATCACGCTAAGATGTCAGATGTAAATGTCCTGCACTATCTGGACAGAAGCAGTGTAAACATTGTATCTTAAACTACAAGATTAAATAGCTATAAAAACTATTTAATCTGGTTTCATTAAGCATGCAATCAAGTTCCTAATCACATGTCTGTTAAAATTGCTGTACCTAGAGTGAGGTGGATCTGTTTACTCAAGGGGAGTGTTTTCGAAACCACCATTCAGAGGAAATTAATGACACAGTGTAAACCATAGTTACTGTTTGTGCAAATATGCCACTGAATTACTACTCACAGATGCTACGATTTCTCAAACTAATTTTTGTTTGAGAAAAATAAAACATTTTTCTATTATTAGAAAATGTGCAGCACTTTAAGTACTGCAAAACCTGCTAATGGCATATATTTAACTTATTTTTTAGGAAAAATTATGTACCATTCATGTTCTTTGCCATTCAAAACAAGACATCACCTGATAATTTGTGCACTCTTCTGACACTCTTCTTAAAAAGCCCATCAACATCACTGAAGTTCTCGGAGCATGGGTTAATGTGATGAATTAAAGAAGACTGTTAGAGAGAGATCAATCAGTTCCACTACCGATGTAAAAGCAGGGTAATATAAACAATAGCATCGTATCCTGAAGGGTCACAGGAAAGTTCAGAATATATTTTTGATTTGCTGACCAGTTAAATTTGCCATGTGAAGTAGCAGAGGACTATTAGACTATTAGGTATGTTCATTCAGGAACACACTGAACTGCATCACAGCTGCACAGCCTGTCTGTGGGGTTGTGTCAGACTTATTAGAAGCCTCATGATGAGATATGGCAATACTAGCGAACACACTGATGCAATTTTTCAAGATTCGGGATATCATAGAAAAAGCTGCTTCTCACTCTATACTGTACCATTGAAAGGTAACATTCTAAAAATTCTTAAACTTAATTTTTTTTTCGAGAGGTATTTGTACATTTTCAATCTTCAAGGGGTGTTTTTTCTTTCTCACTCACACTTTTAATATTTTGTTCTGATAGTTTTGTTACAATATTCTGTTCTTTAGTTAGTTACAAAAGTATCGAGTTACATCATTCCACTACTTTCCAAAGTTGTCCATTTTCATTTGTAGACTCACAGTCTTCCTCTCCATTATATATATATTTTTCAGTTTTGTACCCACTGAGTTATAGATGATGACTTTGTTTCCTTCCAGTTTACAGTTATCATTTTCTTGGCCATCTGTAAGAGTCTCCTTAAAATTAATCTTTGATTTACATCTCATGCCTCTCTAGGTACTGCACCCAGAACAAATATCAGCGGGCCCAAGTGAATGTCAATCTTTAAAATGTTTCTTCTTTCATTCTCACCCAGAACCCATTAATTACTGGGTAGTCCCAAAAGATGTGTGTATGATCTCCTATTTTCTCCAACATAGTTCCACCTTTGGAGACTATGAGGGGAGTATTAAAATACCTGGCAAATATTTTCCAGTCAAATTCTCTCCACAATTGGCCCTTTTCATATTAAGTCCTTTATGGCAATTTGTACACAGCACTTTCCACAAGTCCAGATGACCAAAGTGCTAATTACAACATTTAATTTAAAGTCCCCATTTTTCATTTATAAGTCTGTTGGACATATAAGATATATGTTTTTTTGTTGGAAAATGTTTCCATAATACTGATAAAAGTAGTATTATACTATTTGGGTTTTTACTAAGTATTTCTTTTTCTTTATGATTTGTGATATCTGTAGATGGGAGCTGGAATTGTTTCTGAACTTGGCTAAATGACTTGAGCCATGTCCCATTAAATAGTACATTAATTGTATTAAGACCTCTGCTGACCAACCTTTTAAAACCACTGTCCAACACAGAGGGAGGAAATTCTATTGTACCTGCTATTGGCATGGCCCCTGAAACTGTTAATTGGCCACCCAGGTTTTTCCTAACCATTGTCCATCATAGGCAGTGTTGATAAAGATGTGCCCTTGGTTGTACTCTGTTCTATCTGGACCCACCCAGATTCCTGGTCATTTCTAATCCATCTAATTGAAGGTAGAAACTGGTTTTCTTACTGGAAGGGATTGAAATAAAAGTCTAGGCAAGAGATTCATCCTAACTGTCTTAATCCTACCAAGCAAAGATAAAGGAAGGATTTCCCATTGTGTTATTTCATTTTGTATTTGTCTGATTGTCTTCTTATAATTGGCTTCATATAATTGTTTGGGATATGCAGTGAGAATAATTCCCAAATATCTAAATCCTTGTCTAGGCCAGTGAAAGGAGAAACTATCATTTCATTGTAAGCCTAGTCCCTGACATCATTGATTCGTTTTCATTAATTTTATTTCCTGAGACTGACCCTAATTTGTCTAAACATTGCATAAGTGTAAGTATGGAAGTAAGTGGGTTTTTTATAAAAAGTGAAATATCGTCTGCGAGGAGGGATATCTTATGCATATTTTCTTTTTCATCTGTTATTCCTTGTATTTGCTCATCTTGTCATGTTGCTTCTGCTAGAGGTTCAATGCTAAGTGCAAAGAGGTCAGGTGACGATGAATCCCCCGGTCTTATGCCTCTTTCCACCCTAAATGCATCAGAACAACAACCATTAACTCTGACTTTTGACCTAGGGTCTTTATAAAGTGTCCTTATCCAAGAAGCAAATGTTTCTCCAAACCACATTTCAATCAGTGTTTGTTCCAGAAATAACCAATTTACACGATTATATGCTTTTTCAACATCCAAACTGAGAAGCATTGATTGCGTTCTATCTTTTGCTGCTTTTGACTGAAGATTTATTGCTTTCCTTGTATTGTTTGTTCCATGACGACCTATTATAAATCCTGTTTGGTCAGGTTTTATTAATTTCTTTGTTATTTTTCATTCTAGTGGCCAAAATAGAAGTTAAGATTTTGTAATCTACACATAACAGACTTATTGGGTGATAGCTACTAGCTACTACATTGTATGGGGTCTTTTCCTTCTTTTTGTAAGACTGCAATGATTACTTCTGACCATGATCCTTGAGTATCTCCTGAGTTTAATTATATAGTTAAATTAACAAACTATGGGACTTAGCTCATGTATTAAAGGTTTTGTAGTATTCCCCAGAGAACCCATCTATTCCTAGGATTTGTTATTTTTAAATTTAGCAATAGCCTCTACTATTTCTTCCTCTTTAATAGGCTCTACCACTTGAATTGCTTCAGCATTTGACAATTTACTCAATTTAAGGGTTTCAGAAATTCCACAATATTTTCTTTATTTAGTGCTTTTGTTTCATCCTTAACTAACCGCTCATATTATTTTGCAAAATCATTCAATACTTCCTTTAATTGAGTTTCATTACAGTTGGTCTCTGGATTTCAAATTTTGGAAACTATGCGAGTAGATTGAGTTTTTCAGAGAAAGACAACATCCTGCTAGCCTTATTTCCCATTTCGTAATAGTTTCTATTAATGTATCTAAGAGCCCCTTCTACCTTCAATGTTAATACCTCATCTAATTGTTGTCTAACTTCTAAGTTTTAGGAGTGTATGTCCTTTTGTGTATCGTTTGTGTTCCCTCTCGGATTGTTTAACTTCATTTTTTTAAAATACAAAAACAAAATAGGATTGTCAAATAAATGAAGTAATATTCCGTTTCAAAACTTACATGCACATATTTAGCAGAAAATATTGGTCACAGAAAACATGATGGACTGTTGGCAGAAGAAGACTAATATGAGAGACCACATTACAAATGGCTGTACACTTACAGTTTCAGTGCCTGAAGTGGACCCAGAGGGACTGTGGGTTTTATTGGGTGCAGGCACGGTCACGTCGACTATGGAGCCTGCTGGGCTGGATCTATTCACTACCACTCCTTTCCTAAAAATAAAATAAAAAAATGCTAGAAAGTGTTTTGAAATATACTGTTTTTTTAAACAATGTTTTCTTATTCGGTGACAAAGAGTCTTTACCTCTGCATCGATGGAGTGCTGTGCAGGGAGTCTGTGTCAGCACGGCTGCTGCTGAGACTGCTTTTCTCTGCAGAGTCTGTGTCACTGCGCTGTAGTTGCTCATTTGATGAGCTGAGGGGCAGGCAAATAAAAAGTTGGCCCTCGGTTAAACCTGATAGATTTTATCCCCACAAAAAATGTTTGTCTTCATGTATATGGATTTTCTTTGAATCCTTATGTTTCTTTTAATCCTGTGCCCTCTGCTTTCATGTGTTTGCCCAAATATACCTGGTAATTGTTTACAGATAAATGAAACTGATCATTAAAATTCTAGGGTTATCTCCACCTGGTTGTTCGATGGACTTACATTTTGTTAGCCTGTGCAAGTTCCTTTAGTCTGGGTCGAGGCACAGGAAAGGTCTGACTGGATTTTATGTCTGTGCTGTTCAGCAGCACCTCTCCTGCAGTTTCACGTTTCTTTGCTGGAAAGGAACCATGCAAATTTCAGAAAGAGGAAGTACACACAGTCACAGCCTACTTAATGATTAGTAAAACCATTAGTAAATACACTAGTGATTTTTTGCCAGATTAAAGAGTACATTTCAACACAAAAAACCTCACTTATACCCCAATGTATCCTTATTGGCTGTATATCTAAAAAAGTAAACACGGTCATCTCTATCACACTGGCAGGCTTCTGTTTCCTGCACTCACTTGGAGGTCTCTTCCTGAGGGAGACTCGCACTATATCATGTCCAGGTCTTGTGGAAAAGCGATTAACTCTCCGGTCATAGAACCAGTCGCCTGTGCTCTTCTTTAGGTCTCTGGGAAGGAGAAATGTTGAAATAGTTCTTCCTTTCATTAAACATTAACCAGCTGCATTAAACCAAATGCCTAATTTTCCAGTCCAACATGCCTCAGAATGATGAGCAGTAGCACTTTAGCTTTACTAGGCCGGGAGAGATTATGGGTTGTGTGAGTACTCACGCCTCCTTTGCACATACAGTGCACACCCACGGTCCTTTTGGTCGGACAAAGCGGCAGTTTCGGCACACCTGGTGTTTACATGCTGGGCATTGATTGGAGCCGGGGCCTAAACGGCCCAGAGGCTCCTGGCAGCGTCCACAGCTGCGCTCACTGTAATTTCCATTACTGCGCTTTGCACCCTTTCTCTTGATCTCCAACAACTCTGCCTTCAGCCTCCTGCAGACATAAATAGCCTTCAGAGCTCAGTAAAGTAGTGATTAGATACCAGGTATGAATATCTAGGCCAATATCAGCAGAATACACTGTATTAGATATTGGAGAGAAAACCTAAGAAATCCAACCTGAAGTAGCACACACTCACGCTATGTGGTGGCATGTTAGCTTAGTATTTTATCAGTGGGTATGAAATGTTTGAATTATTTTAGGACAATGGCTTCTACATATTATTTAAAAGGTTACTAACCTACCAAGAGCTAAATATTGGGTCTAATATACCAAGAGAGAGAGATTAATTGATACTCAAGGTGTCTATTTGAATAACAGTAACAAAGCTGGCACTGTGCCATTTCTATCTATTACACTTCTATTGAATTCCAAGGTAAAATGTGTTTTTTTTATTCAGACTGCAGAAATCTTTCCTGGGTAAATTTACTGCATCACAGCGTATCACTTGTCTCCATCATTCAGTGTTGCCAGTCTGTGATTGTGTGTTTCCTTTCAGGGTAGAGGGGCCTAAGGATCACTTATAAAAATGAGAATTAATTCAAAAACATATGTTGAATTTTGTTCATGAGTGAATGCATGCATTAAGATTCATAGAATCAAAATATTGGCTTATTGTAAGTGGCTGCAATTCCTACCTTGATCATTCCATATACAACTAACTATACTAATAAGTGGTTTAGATTAGGGAGAGGATAAATATTAGCAGGGCACGAAATTGCATTTATCAGCAACTGTACACTCACCTGACCCGCTGGTCCTCCTGCCGTCTCAGATCTTCATCCCTGTGCAGCACATCCCAGATCTGCTCCCGCTCGGAGTCAGTCAGGAAGGACACACTGATTGTCTCCATGGTCTCCATCATCTTCGCCCGTCAAACCCTTGCTTTCAGAGACAAACAGTAATAAGTTGACCAAGTTAGATCAACGCCCATCGTCAACAAAATGTCGTTCATGTCAACAAAAGTTATGTTTGTCACTTTGCATTGACAAAACACATTGAGTCAGATCCATATTCGCAGCTGCTGGCTGTGTGAGTCTCTGCACACTTGTTAGACAAACACTGGATTACTCTGCTGTTTGAATATAGGGAAGAGGCTTTAAAACAGGGCTGCAGTGACAAACTACTTTTTTGTGCTTATATGCAGAGGAATACTGCTGCATGCCAGACTGTAGTTATTTGCAGCTTACAGTAGGAGCGGGGTGCCTTAGCATCGAAAACATAATATGCATATGGTGAAAGGTAGGAAAATACACGAATATCCAATAGCACAGAACAAACAGGGCATTTACATTTTATGGATATTTCCTAGTGTAGGCACAGTAAAATCATCACAGTCCACAGTATTAACATTAACTTCAGGACAGCATAAGATCAAGGAGCATGAGAACGATCAATCTGATTTATTGCTCTCCAAAAGCCTTAGCTTGTCACGGCCCTTCCATGGGAAAAGGCCCGGCAGAGAAAAAAAAACACATCATGAAGTCAGCATATCACGGCGTTCCCACCCTCTGAGGCCACAGAGCAACGGGTGGAGTTCTTTGGTTAACATTTATTTAATGATGCTTTTTAAAGCCTGTTAATAATCACCAGCGTTACCGAGCCATGCAAACTTTTCTGAATCTCAGTGAGCAGAAGTGTGAGAGAGGGATAAAACAGCCACTGAGCATTAAACCAACGTTCAGTAAAACTGGTTTGGGGAGGGTGCAGATCCTATAACACAAATATTAGCTTTCAGTGGCATGCTTTTTCCCCTTCATTGTTTAAACACTTCAGGAAAGCTGTGAAAGAACTGTGAGATAAACAGCCCACGACAAGGCCTCGGAATTTACTCTTTCCCTGCAGATAAAGACAGCGGAATGTGCTCTGCTTTGATATTCTAAAGTCTGAAACCAACAATACACTTCATTTAAACTTAAAAGGAAGCAATGACTTAAATTTAAAAAAATATTATTACTGGAAGATTTTTCTCTTAGTTATATAAGAACACGTCAACCTATTCCTTGAAAATAGCAAAACACCAACTTTTTCAATTAGATACACGAATCTGAGCACAAATATATTTATACCCTTGCCTGAAGCCTGGTAACTAGTTCAACTACATTAGAATTAACTGATTGCAGGTCTTTACAAGTAGGTAGAAGTCAACTGGCGTGCGATTTTGAAAATCTGGAGTCTCACCTTTATTCGCATTAATTGTTAATCGTAAAAGTCGTGTTAAAAGTGAGGTGGGTGACCGCGTCACGCCGCTGTAACGATGAAAAACCTTACAGCCGTTTCACACGCTGGACAGGGCTCAGACTAGCTATTCCTAATGAAACCGTTAAACCTGCATGAGTAAGATTACCTTCTCAAACTGAAAAATCAACAAATTATGCAATGCCATGTCCTGTGGTCTGCTCATTAACTTACCGTGGCTGGTCTGAGCTTTTTTTCCTCCGCTGCCAGGCGACCTTATTTTTCCGCCTCCCTCCTTACGTCCCCAGTACGGATTTCAAAAAGTGAAAACCACGTGAAGTTGAACACGACGGTAAAACACGTCGTTTTTTATATTTGATGTTACATTTGACCGGCAGGACACTCGACTGGCTGGTAGCGTTAAACAGGTGTAGTGTAAGGCTAGGTGTAGTGCAGCTTGGTTTAGTGCGACAGCTGAACACGTCAGTTTCCTCTTCCAGTCAACTCCCACCTCAACACAGCAAAACAGCTCAACACGGCCGACTCTTTCATTCACACACGAGACTACCGAGAACGGTGCGGTGACATCAGGAAGCGTGCGGTCCAGTCCACTGCAATTATTTAATTATTTTTCATTTTCACTTTTATTTAAACAGTGTGGCTAATAAGTTTGATAGAAAAGCTTTAAATTAGCCCCTAATTAAATGGTAACCAAAACACAAGTTATGAGGTCAAGCTATATTTTTTAAACAATACAACAAGTGTGAGCCTAGCACCATACACAGCCTGTTATTCTTTTCCTCTCTGGAACATTCAAATCAACACAGCAGGGCTGACAGCCTCTGCAAAATTTGTTTACTGTCATTTGTGAGCAGCAGACAAGCCCATGGGCACAGGAAATATAGCCGGGGCAAAATCATCCATTTCGTCCCACACACCCTTGGCATGACCGTTACGCCCCTCCCCACATTAAAAATTCTTCCGCTGCCCTTGGACAAGGCACAGGGTAAAGTTACACATTATGTCCATTCAAAGTTACAGAGAAAATCAGATTGTCCAGCATTTTATGTAATTGGTCTACAATCCAAATCCACCACTATGTGGTTTATGTGTGGGGCATAAGACTTCACACGCTCTATATGCTTAACGTTGGTCCTCCAGGCATCCCCGGTGATTTCTCTCAAAAGCGTAACAATGCGGCTGGCTGTGGCGTTGGCCCAGGCATTCCACACCTCTCTCTCACTCAGGCATGTCAGAGTTTTCTCCACGACTTCCTCATCCTCCGCAAAAGCAATCCTCTGTGTGTCAGAAGCCTCGTCGAGTTTTTGATGAACTGGTGTGGTGACATTGTGGTGGATGTGCAGTATGCCCCCAACATCCTTTCTCAAGAGGCGACATGCAACGGGCCACCCCTCTTCAGAGCTGGGTATAAGGCCTAGATTAACTCTGTCAGCTAGGTTTCTCAGGGAGAGCTAAAGAGAACATGTAAAAAGGGCATTTAATTCAGAGTATCTGATTGGTCTCTATGCAATAGTGCATATGTTACTGAGCATAACTGTACATATTATTTAACTATAATATATAATGTAAAGTATCAGTGGTTTCATGTGTTGTGAAAGATGGTTTGTACTGGTTATTGTCAAAAAAGTGGTAGCATACCATTGTACATAATCCATCTTACTGCAGTAGATTTTTAAAAGCAGATGAAAACAATGTTCCTTTTTTTAGATAATTCAGAAAAAAGGGGTTTACCATCATCTATGCTAAAAATCTTCAATAATAGATGGCATATATCTGTCCATGTCTCAAACAGAATATCATCTTATACCTTCTAATAATTAAGGACATAAGCATAGGCCGGAAGAAAATCGCCTGAAATGACTGCAACAATAAAATTATATTTACATGAAAAACATAAAAAGAAAAACTTTTATGCTGATTATGTTATAGTTTTCTTTACCTGTTTGTTGTCTCCTTGATGCACCGTGCAGCGGTCCGCTACGTTATTAAGCTGCAGGTTTCTCCCCAGAGCCGCTACCGCATCTGGGTTCCATTCACACGCATGAACATGAGAAGCACCCGCATGTACCAGGTATGGCAGGGTGAAATAGCCTATACCTGACAGTGGAGCAACAACTGGATTTCAAATGACAGTAAAAGTGCAGACCTCTAATTTTAGTGACAAGATCAAGCAAAGCACATACCTGCATACAGGTCAACCACTGTCTCACCCCTGCAACTGAATGAGGCAATCCTCAGTTTCTCTGTGATGTTGCCAAAGGAGAACATGCACTTGGTGACATCAAAATCATACCTGGAATTCCAGTTAATGTCAAATTACAGAATGTCATTGTGCTAGACACATTTGTTTTTATAATTTTAGTCAACAGATTTATCCGATTTTACCTGATGTGGTTATCGATGTGTGTTACGTAGCTGCTGTCGCCCAGCAGCATTGTTACCATAGGTGTTCGAAACCCATCCTGGGAAATCTGATTTATTTGTGCAAGGCGATTTACTTCTAGTGCACAGGCAACTGCCAACCACAGATCAGATCCTTTGGGAATTGAGATTTTTGTTTTTTTTGGACATTCATCAATTCACAAAAAAGGCTATCACAGTAAACACATAAGCTAACTTTAAAGGTATTAATTACATTAAACTTGTTACCTATATCAGGCAATTGCAATAATAGAGTAACAGTTTTCCTGATATGCCAAGAATGTCATATGTGATGTTTAGAGGGCTGGAAAGTTGTCTGGAGGATGCTGGAAAGTAGGAATTGAGAACACGGGTTTTAAACTCCAGTCCTGCAGGGCTGTGGTCCACAATGTTTATGATTTCCCTGCACAGTAACACCTGGTTCACCTCGCCAGTTCATTGTTAGGTTTGGTGAATGGGTTTGAGGAGGAGAACCATCAAACTGTGCTAGACATTGGCCCTTCAGGACCAGAGTTTGACACCTTGACCTAGAGGTTTCTATACTTAAAATTCAAGTGCATTTTCATTCATTTTTTAATGTTCACTGTAATCAGCGTGCATGAAAAGCCATGTGTGAATACACCCACGATATAGTGTACTCAGAAAAGATTGGTTTAACCACATCACAGGTGATGAGGTGTATTTTGGCCACATTCAGCACAAATATACATTAAAAACAAATTGCATGCGACTATATGTGCCAAAATGCAGCAGAGAAACTGTGCTGTATTCTGGCACTCCAGGACCCATGCTTGACATCCCCTGCTTTAAGAAATTAAAATGTTCTTGATCATGCTCCTGGCAACCCATAGCACAACACTGTTTCGAATCTTACCTGTCCCAATACACCTGATCAAGCTTATGCGGAGTTAGATAATCACTCGCTGAGTTGGATCAGGTGTGTTGGCTTAGGCAATGCCCAAATTGTGCAGTGATTCACCAGAAGCAGGATTAATGCTGTATTTGTCTAGAGCTCATAACACCCAAATATAGTGGGGAAAAATCTACAAAAACACACCCAACGGGAGTTGAATGGATCAGAACTCCATAAAATCAGAAACCTTTGATTAGTTTTAAAGCAAGAAACACTTTTGAAGTGTTAAAAGTTTAAAATAATGATGTGCTACAATTTTTCTTTGGTGTTAATTTATTTACAACAGATTCGAGTGGTGACACTCCAAAATATTTGTAGATTGACAGAGGTTTATATTCTAGTATAGGTTAATCTTCCCCTCCAACTTATGCCATATTTGTGGACACAGTGTGTTAGTGATCTAAATAACAAACTATACTATATTGTCTAGAGTTGGTAGTGTTCTGGGTCAATGAGTTCACACTGAGGTGTCCTGATAAAATAAGTTGATTTTTTTGGTGAGCTGCATGTTTGTAAATAGAACTTTATAAAGACTTTTCCAAAAGTCAACTCAGTACCTATAATGAAAAAAAATGAAAAAGGAAAGGGTAATAATGTGGTTCACTGACAGGTCAAGTTCAGTTCTCAACATTTTAGGATCTTCCAAGGCAAATATTTTATTATAGTTCCTGGATAAGCTGTTCCTAATAAAGTGGCCAGTCTGTGCCATATGAAGGTTTGTGGATTGATGGTGAAGTATTAAAGAGCAATTAAGTGTAAATATGGCCAAATATTGAATGTAAGTGAACAAAAAATGAAAAGAGACAAGTGCTGGGCTTGAATGAGGGTATGGATATGTGGATGGACATTACCTGACGTCACATTTGGTTACTGTATTTAAGCCAAAATTGTGTCTCCTGAAACTGCATTAATCTGAATGTGGTAAACATATATAATGCGGTATAGAAATGAATGGGCATAATAATAGTCTGTAAAACATAGACTTTCGGTTAAATGTGACTCACCCATCTCTCTCCAGATTTTCTGTGAAAAGCAGCCTTTACCAAACAGTACTAGATCTCCATGCTTTTGCCATCCTCTGGGAATGTCATCCTCTAGTTCCTGAGTCCATGTTTCTCCACTGTTAACCACCAGGGCTTTTACCGCCAGTATAATTCTCTCTCGGTAGGACTTCTGTTGTCCTTTCTGCTTCTTCAGCACTGGGGCCTACATAAAAAAGAAAACAAAACCATTCACAGGCCATTATCCAAAGACAAACGTCTTTAGAAGACGTGGTTTGATCAAGGTACCTGTATCTTAAGGATCTCACAAGACCTGCCCTGAGCTACATCTCTCTCAAGTGAAAGCAGATCCAGACTTGGTAGAGCGGACGGCAAGATTGGGAGCATGACTGTTCCTTTCGGTTGTTTTTGTAGACAATGTTGAAGGTCTAATATACCCTCTGCCAGCAAATGTTGTCTAGACAAATAATGGAATAAAGCGGAAACAAAGTCATTACATATAAACGCCTGTCACCTCTGGTAGAACATAGACTGCTCAGTTACTCACTTGTAGAGCTGTGCGTAGCGCTGAGGTACCTTCAGAACATGAATTTCATCCATGTCTTTAAATCTGTATATATCAGAAGTGCATTTCGAAAGGAAACTGCGGTTTGTTTTCATTTGGCTACAGCCAGAATCCAGGCGATTGGGTTTGGTTAGCCACCCGGAAGATTTTTGGTGTTGCACACCGCTCGATTTTGCCTTATACGTAAGCCATGTGGATCGTCGTCACTTCTGCGTAAGGATAGGGATCAGGCAAAGCTCAGGTTATAAAGTTTTAAACATCCACGGCTTTAGCTATTCTGTTAGACACCTATGAGCAAATGAGCTCGTTTTAAGTCCAAATGTACAAATGTTGCGACTAAAACCAGCCAACCACAAGCCAGGGGTTGTAATATTTTATCGCCAAAACTATTCCTTATACGGATGAATGTCCGGTCTGTCTGTTTCGGATATGTATAAAACAGACAATGTGCGGTGGCTATATGAACGTATATGCTCTTGGATAGAGCTAGAAAAAGGCCTCCCCTAGTCCTACATTATTTCTTCTTTCTTCTAACATGTCAACCGAGACAATAATGTCACACATTCATGTTTTCATGCTTAACCCCTTACTTTCTTGCAGATTTTTAAAAAGTGGTACCTTACTACTTGCAGATTAAAAATACAACTTTAACATTTGTAATGCAGCCTGGCTAGTTGAGTGATTGGTTTAGTTATATATTGTGAGGAAAATTGTGTAAGTATGAAAAAAAAGTTTAAAAGTTTCATGCTCTTAATGAAAGGTGAATAAATACCAGAAAGAAGTGGTGGGCAGATTAATTCAATTATCGATAATATAGATACTAACATAGATATTAATATTGGCTGATACCAGTGTAATGAGATTGATACCTTTGTGCATATCCTTTCAAATGCTTCTCCAGTCGCGGCACAGAGCACATTCTGCTCCTGCCCCTTCTTGTGTTTTGATGTTGTACTGCAGGTGTCCCCAAACATTTTCCAGTGAGGGCCACATAACTTTTCCCTTCTGTGATGGAGGGCCAGGGTCAGTTTGTAACAGAAAAAGTGTGACGATAGCAGGGGTGGGTCACGTTCATGTTCTGGGCAAAGTGAGGTCGTAGTAGCAACATTTATTTTCAGCATGGTTCACAATTCAAATTAAATAAGCTTTACTGACTTGAGGACATTTCCAGGGATTCAGTCGGGCAGGCCCATTACACCCCAGTGGTCTATGGGTGCATTAGTCTCGATCGTGTGGCCAGACTGAAAATGTAATAGTGCGGGCGAAAAAAATATGCATCTCTGGTATTGTTCGGGGGATAAGCGACCACGCCTGGCTAGTAGTGCGGATACACAGAGGAATGGAGTGGAGAAGAGGAGCGCCGTGGGGCACTAATTTTCAGGGTGGAAAATGAACCAACAGCAAACTGTCTAATTTGTCTAAAGGCTGTGGTATTATTAGATGAGATTTCCTGCATTCCTGCATGGCAAATCCTAAATCCTTTATGAGATCTTTTTAAACGTCTAATCTAAAACATTAATAAAGTTTCAATAAAGTAAACAATATGTCCAACATATTTTTTTGTATTTTCTTGGTTTTTCAAGACATGCCGCCTGGATCACGCTTTAACGTAAAGTAGCCTAACATTTTTATTAGGTAAATCCAAGTATTTTTTCTAATACAGTAACGTATTGGCGCGTTCCAAATGTGTCTTTGGGCTCTGTAGGTAAACCTGGAAGTGTTTCTGAAAGCAGCCTGCAGGTGTGGGTAGAGAGCCACAGATAAAAAAAGAAGATTTATATCGTTACGATCATTATTACAATTAATCAGGAATTATATCATCTCAACATAACAAGCTTTATCAGCACCCAGGGACTGTGATCAACAATTTCATAATACAATACATTTGGACAATTTTTCACACACACAAAAAAACAACTGAATTAACACTACATCTGTACTGAACAGCTGGATCAATCGATTATTTCCACAGTGATGTGAGTTTTTGGTTAGTTTCTGGGTAGGCAAGAAGTTTCATTTCTGAGTTACCATAACAACCACCAAGGATTCATTTAAAAAACACATCATGTGTTCATCAGGTAGCTGCACAAACATATGACTGACTTAAACTAATTAAGTTTGCTCCATAAAATAGACATTTTACTACTTACTGTAAAACAAATCAAGCAAAGACAGGTGTTTTAGTATTTTGTTATGTAATAATGTCACATTTTGATTTTTAGTTATAATTAGTTATAATTCACTTCATATAATGTTTTTCTCATATTCTCTTACCGTATTTCTCAGAGTGTCGCTGAGAAATTATATCATCAAATGATAGGTAATTTTTATGCGGATATAAATATCTTAAAATAGAATCATTTTACAAACTGAGTCACATATCCACATAAACTTGCTTTGACCAGACTTGCATTTTGATTTTGTCATCCACTCTTAACAGGATGGAATAAAGCATGCCAAAAGCTATGCAGCTACATAAAAGGAAGCAAAAAATATGAAATGGAAAACCTGATAAGAATTCAGAGTGGTTGTGCAGCTTAAGAAATGTACAGGAGGTTACTAGACGGTGACTTTCATTGTGTTTATTGAGCTCTAGGTGATTGCTGGTATGTTGCTAACTGTTTGCAATAGTGGTGTTGTTAGTATGCAGATATGCTATTCAATGCCGTTGCTAGTGTTGCTAGGTGGCTTCTAGTGTGCTATGTGGTTGATAGGGTGTTGCTAGTGTTCTTGTGTCATGCTGATTTGAGAGAATTGTGCACACCTTTTATATTAATTTCTATAGAAATCTGGGAAAAACCCTGGTAACAATAATGGAAACTGTAAATCAAACTGAATAGCTGTATACAATACAGTAACCCAAATCATGATTAAATAAAAACAGTAGAAGGTCAAAATAACCCAGATTTATGGTAACACTTATATAGACAACACAATATATAGACAAAACACACTATTTAGACAAAAGTATTGGGACACCTGACAATTATATCAACAGAAACATTTTAATACCAAGACAATATAAAGGATGTAAATGAATGTTCTCAAGATGATAGCTCATGGGATTTTGGAGTTCCTGTGGGCATTTGTGCCACGTCATTCTGTATAGTGTTTATGAGGTCAGGCACTGATGTTGGAAAAGAACATCAGTGCTGAGCACTGCATGGACAGTTAATCTTTTTATAGTGATCTAAGACTAGTTATGGAAATTACTTCAAGTGTGTTGTTTGAACTCAGAATATTTTGTGTACTGCATATAATAGGTGTCTTACCAAGGGTATATTTATAGTGCATGATGTGAATGCACTGTAATGGAAATAACTAAAGCTTATTATTTCTGTTTGGAAACCATAAATTAATATCAATATATTTATTATTGTTAAATGTGAAATATACTAGGATATTACTAATAAATCCTATTTTATATTGCTGCCTATGTTTTCTTGTCACAGTTACAGTCTCCATTGACTACAACATGAGACTTCACATGAGCACACATTACTTTTTAACCACCACTGTTGCCCTAGAGGGACTTCCCTGGGGCCATGTTAACTCTTTCTTCTTCAGCAAAGGCTGCAGTGGAGCTCAGGGTTTCCTCCATGTGTACCACTGAGAAATCCTGGCAGCTATCTTCATTGGCCTTAACAAACTTCACTACTTTTATCTCTGATTTGGTTAAAGATATTTTCTCAACCTGTTTACTCTCTGGGAGTGTCATTATTTTCTTTGTATTTATCACCTCTAAAGTCCGTTCAGGAGCTTGTTTATCCTCAGTTTTTTCCTGATTCTGTTTGCTATTCGCTGTATCATTGTCCCCACAGAGGCCTAGCAGAGTGGCATGTCTTTTCTGTTTGGATGCATTTGTTTCTTCAATGCCTTGGAACATATTATGAATATTGTAGCTTTCTTGAATTGCGTTAGGCTTATTCTTGATTCTCGTCTCACAATCCAGCTGTTCTGTTTGGTCTGATTGGTCTTTGGAATCAGGGATGGGCAGATGAGTTGAATTTTGAGGACTGTTTTTCTTCTCCGTGTGAGTGACACGAAACCTGGTATTTTAGTGGGAAAAATGATGGAAAGGACAGAATTCAACAATAGCATTGCTTCTACAACAAAACTAAAATCAGAATGCTGTCTTCTTACAGACATCAACAGATATCAGACATGTAATTCATAAATATGTTCCACATTACAGATTTAGAGTTGGTTTAAAATTTTGTGTCTCACCTGCCTACAGAGAACACAGTCTGCTCACTCGGCCTACCCTTGCTTCTCACCACCTGGTTTTTGTGTTGAATTTTCTTGGAGTGACCTTGCCCACAGTGGAGGCAAAAGTTTTGATCACTTCCCAGATGAATGGTGTGATGATGAAGGGGAATGGCCTGCAAACTCTGCTTGCGTAGCAGTCTATTAAAAAAGTGTACAACATTATTTAGTCTTCATTTCTTAATTTGAGACACACAGACATACTCTACAAAGCCAATAGTATGGTGATGTAAACAAATTACAGGAGAAGAAAAAAACACATGCTAGCATAAACAAACATGTTTCTATTGTAGATTAAAAATATATGAAGTTTGTGTTCCTTATATTCTAATATAGAGTGCTATTGCAGTGTTTTGTAGCTACTTAAGAAAAGGTACAGCCTGGTGACATATTTTACTTAAGACATCAGTAATTACTGCAACATTTGTAAGCCTCCCCCCGGTACCAATAACCTCAACTTCCTTTAGCTGTGGATCAGACCTGCACATCATCCATGAGGAATATTAGCTAATTCTTCTTGGCGGAACTACTTTAGCTCTGTCATTTCTTTGGATGACTTATTTGTATGGCTATTTTCAAATGTAGAAATGTAGAAACACAACAAACTGAGAAGCACAACAACAATATTAAGAAGCACAAAAAAACAAAAGAAGAATCACAAAAACAAAAGAGGAATCAATTGAGAAGCACAATTACATTACGCACTCCTGGAAATGGTAGTTACAAGTCAGCAACAGGAGTTATCACTGATTGGACGATCGCACTATTTGTATTTGGAACCAAAAGTTACTCTGCCTGTGGCGCATTTTTCCAAACATTATGCTGCAGTCACACATGAAAGGTGCTCGCGGCTTTTCTACCGGGCAACCAACAATTCACAGTTAGATAAGGCTCAATGAGACCTAAAGACCCCTGCTTGCCATCAAACTCCCCAACCCCACGATCTGGAATTATTAGACTAAATTAATCACGTCGGACAAAAGTATAGAGTCACGCGATCGAGTTTTTATAACTCAGATCGCCTGGGCTGTTATAGAAAACGAGGGGTCTTTGGAAATGTCTCATTGAACTCTATGTAACTGTGAAGTTTCACAGAGATTGGTGTTTGCCCCGCCTAGAAAAGCCGCGAGAACCTTCGATGGGGGACTGAGGTATTCAAAGGCAAGGTGAACATATGTAGTATGTCCTGAATCAAAATATTCTTGAACAGCTAGAGCTACGTTTGGGTCATGGTTATGTTTACGTTTGGAAAAAAGTAACTTTTGGTTCCAAAGACAAACAGTGCGGTCGTCCAGTCAGTGATGTCTCTTGTTGCTGACTGGTACCTACCCTTTCTGGGAGTGCTTAATGTAATTGTGCTTCTCAATTTGTTTTTGTGATTCTTCTGTTGTTTTTGTGATTCCTCTTTTGTTTTGTGATTCCTCTTTTGTTTTGTGATTCATCTTTTGTTTTTTTGTGCTTCTTAATTTCATATGTGATTCTTCTTTTGTTTCTGTGATTCTCAAATAGTTTTTTGTCATTCTTAATTAGTTTTTGTGATTCTTAAATTGTTTTTGTGATTCTCAATTTTGTTCTTGTTATTAATTTGTTGGTGTGGTTTGCACTTCAGGGCCGCCGTAGGTCTGGGCTCTGACTTTCTGAAGCCATTTTGTTGTGGACTTGCTCCGGTAATTTTGGGTCAGCGTTCTGGTGCATCATATTAAACTTCTACAGAGTTTCAGCTGACGTTCAGACACTCAGGAATTCATCTTCTCCTAAATGATCGAAAGTTCCATTCTGAATGTTTCAATCTTGGTTTCATCAGTAACCAGTTACTTCCAGTGTGCTGCCATGGATACCCTACTTCCAGTGTCCTGCCATGGACACCCTGCTTGTTCAATATTATACGTCCTGTGTAGCAAACTCCAGATGTTTGAGGCATCAGAGAATCTCTAGTCCACACTTCAAGACAAGCTTCATTTTGCTTTTTTGAGGTTGAGGGTTTACATAGAGTTTTTTATAGTTGCTCTCAGTAAAGACATGAAAGATCAGGATTATTTTAGGTTCATTATATTTATCAATACCCTTGATTTAGATTCAAATCAGATAACATTTTATGACAAATAAATGCAGAAAACCACAACATTCCAAAAATTGGAATGTCTAATAAAGTTAGATATGTCTACTAAAATTAACATTAGGTGTAAAAAGTGTTATCTATCTATACGCAATTTGACAACCCTAGATTTAAACTTATTTTTCAAACAGTAGCTGGTCTTCAAATAGAGTAGTTGGTTCTCTTAGTCGACATGTTGGATGCAGGAGAAATAGACAAGCATAAAGACCTAGGTGACTTTGACAACGAGGCCAGATAGAAAATCAGGGCATCTCTGTAATGGAAAGGCTTGTGGGATGGTCCCTGTCAGTAGTGGTAACTAAGCAGTGGACCATAGAGGGATTACTAACTGTGTGTTGAGTGCTCATATTGACAGAAGTGCTATTGAGTGAGACGTCATAATTTTTTTTTTAACACTGGGTACAAGAAAATGAGGCATAAGGTTACTGAATATGGAGCTGCAGCTTGCAGCAAATACCATCAGTGTTTATTTAATGTGGGCCTCTCTAAACGGGACTGAAACACCAAATACTGCAGGGCTAAATACGTAACAAACAAATATGGATTTATCAAATATAAATATAAATGAAATAATAAAAAATGTAAGCTCTTCTAAAACGTAATATAAAGCATATGGTCGCCACTTACACCAAGCCAGTTCATCTACTGACAGCAGCATTTCTATAAGGTAAAGGTTTACCACTGGCAAATGTATTTGATTATTTTAGTTTTTATCTACATTTAAACTGTTAATAGTTTTATGGGTAGTCAGGTGGTTTGACACTAGGGCACTTCTACGCTGAGAGCATGTTCTCTTAGCTAAATAATCAAGCTTGCCTCTTGGACAGTAACGCAAGATTTATTTGGCTTTAGCCACAGCTGCTGTTTGGCTATCCATAAATTGAATTGTAACCATAGTGAATAATTGAAATTTGGAACTGGAGTGGATCTGGTGTGTGTTTTTTTCCCAGACATGCCTATTAGCCTTGCATAAATAATATAAGCAATAATATAAGTTTCAGAAAATTAATTAATCTGAATAACAACAATTACAAAAAGTAGCAAAAAACCAGCCACATGAAAGACAATACTAATAACATCATACAATCCATACGAAAGCCTTTTTGTGCACAGACGGCTAAATTTATACCTTTTGTTCTGATGTTCAGGGGGATTCTGGTTTCCAAACATTTCACTGAATGCTTCCATATTAGCTAAAATTGAAATACAAGAAAAAGAAAATCACATTTAGTGTTTTGTCATAGGACTGGTATACCCAACAACACTATGCGTTTTATATAAACAATATTAAGCCCTCCTCTGAAAAACACATGAAAAGCTGCTAAAGGTTATGCTGACTGGAAACATGTGATTGCTTTTGGCATGTCAGCAATTCTCTGATTTATTACCTAGCAGTCACTGTTATGCAAAATGATTTATGTACCAGTCTAATTGCAAGTGTCTTAAAACATCATTATTTTATTTAAATACTTGTTCTGTTTAGAATTTTACCTTCATTTTCAATAATGCATTTTAGTATTTCCTCTACAGTGTCTTGTTCGTCTTCAGATTTATCTGTAAATGAATACAAAAACAAACAGGTAAATATTTAACAAGGATAAACGTATAACTTTCATGTAGCTTTGTGGTTAAAACACTTGCCTGTGAACCCGATGATCACAAAGTTGCAGGTTCACACCCCCCTACTTTTTTTACAATTTTGTAACCTTCATGTGCTTCAGCGGCACTGTCCCTGTAACTAATGATTGAAAAATGCACTTAACCAACCAAATTCCCCTTTTTACATACCTTTAACTGCAGTTTGTCCCCAAAATAGTTGTTCAGTCAGGAGAATTAAACAAGAATGAGAAAAAATAATATAGTGAATTTTTTTTTCATTGCTTGAAGAACTCATTTGCCTTAACCGGACACAACCACTTATTTATATGCTTTATGGCACTGTCAGTTATACTGTTATCAGGGCCTAAATGCATGCACACTGTGTTTACACTTCTCCTACAGTTCTTTACTATTCATAATAATATATTCTTTCTTTGATTTATACTTTTTGAGATTAATACATTTCAAGGATTCCATCTCTGTTTTTACCTTTCAAGGTCAACAATTCCAGTTGAACCTTTTAAAATATATGAAGAAGCCACATAGTAAGTCGCCTAGAGATGCCTGAGGGTAGCCTATAACCTATATTGTTATGTCATAAAGGTATACTGCTGGGGGCTGCACTGCAAAATAGGCCCATTTAGCAGCTCCACATTTTCTTCAGGAAAAGTGCCAGTATGTTGTATGTTGTGGTCTGCCTTACCTTGACCACATACATCATGGTTTACCCCCTGTTCTCTGTACCCCTACATGCTGACTCCATTAAAAGAACACAGTAAAACAGTTGCCCCAAAGCGTGAACTGTTTTACATAACAATACACCATACAGTATGCCATAATGTAATGTAGTTGTGTCCATTAAACAAGTCCTTGCTGGATGACTGCATTTGGTGTAAGGGTAAAATTTTCCATAAAAAGGCATATTCCAATAATGTGATCCAAACTAAGTAAACAAAGCATTTTTAAATATATCACACAAAATGCAGAAATCATTTTCAGTTTAACACCCACCATCATTTTCTGCCCCATATTTGCTTTTACAATCTTCATCCTCAGACTCGCCTGTACGGCAGCGGTATCCCCTTTTCTTAAGCATGTGGCAGATGATAAAACCCAAAAGACCCGTGATGAAAAAGTAAAAGACCAGGATGAAAATCATATAAGGAGATCCTTTGTCCTGGTCAGTCATCCTCGCCTTGTATTTTACAGTCACTCTGCAGAGCACAAAAAGAAGCAAATGGCTTAATGCCAAATTTAGCTAAGTAACCAGATGCACGTGATGAGGCCTTTATATCGGATGCTAAGCACGCACCCTCTCAGCTGAGTTCATGGAGAACTGAGATCTTGTCACTCCATTAGACTGCCTTGGCTGCAAGAGATAACTTCCTTCTCAGCTTGTGCAGTACATTTCTCACTAACCCAGTTTTATCTTACCATGCAGATGATTAAAGTGAAAAATCCACGCCCTCTGCTGTTGTCACTATTTGGGGGTGGTGACATGTGAGTCTCAGAACCTTGGGGCATGTGCAGAGGTTGTCTGGGAACAATGCTCTGGGGGTACGCATTATTTAGAAAAATTGTGTGTGGGGGGTTCGTTTCCCGGCTTGCTACCTTGTTATAATAGTTCCGGCACCAATGCATTTAAGAAATTTTTACAGTGTTGATTACCTTACTACAAAGTGCTGAAAACAGCAGTACAGCTTCTTACTTTTTAACACTGTGTATTAGGTAACATCAGAAAAGTAGATTTGGAATTGTTCACCTTTCTAAAATGGCATTCAATGTTTTATTCATATGCTGGACAAGCCAATCAAAAGCCAGTCACTTTTCCTCAAACTAAGTGTCACTGGAACAATGTTCTTCAGGAAAATAAAACTGCCCCAGGTTAAATCTTTACCTTTACTTCAAACACAGTTTTTGTTTTTTGCTGTTTTCAGTGCAGATACCATGATGTCTGCTTGCCAAGACATTTTTCACAATAATCACATGATTTTTTGTGGTGCATAGGCAATTGTCAAGACATGCTGCACCTCAAGCTTTTCTAGGTAACTGGCTTAATTTTTTTTACAAAGAAATTGAATAACGCAATTTGGTATAATGTCTTTCAGTCTTGTCCCTGTACTGTGCCTTGCAAATGTATTCACCCCCTTGGCTTTTTACCTTTTTTGTTTCTTATTTTACGTGACGGTTCTTCACAAAATAGACTAAGTTGGTGAAGTTAAATGAGAAAAATATGTAAAAAAATGATAAAAAAAAATAAAAATGGCATATACATATGTATGCAAACATGTGTGCAATCTAAGTGTTATATGATCTGTCAGTAATAACTAGGCATGAGACATGATTTTCGAATAGTCAGATATATAATACACTTTAGTATATCAAATAGTTATTTTGAATACCGTTTTAGCCATATCTCACTTGCGGGACTGGAACAGCAATGGAGACATTTCTTAACCAATATTTCATGTAACACATTAATTCCGCTTGAGGGTGTCGCTAACAGTAAAAAACCCTACAGGCACAATAGAGCCTAATGTAGCCTATAGGCTTCTTCAAAATAACAGATGAAGACTGAACACCTAGTTAAGGTTCTATATAGGACTCGTTTATGTTGTTATATGTCAATGAGGTTCAGTGCAAACTCTGTCAGAAGAAGCTGGCATACCATAGATCAACCACTACAATGCATAACATCTGAGAGTGAAGCACCCCGAAGGAGTGACTTCAGGCCAGCAGTCAGTGTGTCATGGTGAGGCTATCTTGTAGATGCGTTTCTCAGTGAAGATGTTCATTCACTGTAAATTGATTTGGAAGGTTCGTAAAGACCATACACAAAAGCCATACACAAATTCTAAAATCTAACAAAAAGTAAAAACGTGCTTTGTTCAGAAGTCTAAAAATGGTGCCAATGTACATCATTTTTACATTTTACAATGGTGTCATGTGATCAAAGAAAAATACCTGTTTCACCCTCTCTGTAATCGTGTGTTTGTGTGCTTGCGTAGGAGGGGTCGATTTTCAAATAATATTTGAAAAGTTTTCATTGATTTTCGAATAATGATTTGCCAAAAATTCACATCCCTAGTATGATCACTCCTTTTCTGAAAGGCCCCAAAGGCTGTAACACCACTAAACAAGAGGCAACACAACAGGAAGACACAGAACTGCTCCAAAAAAGTTGTTGAGAAGTACAATTCAGGGTTACATTATAAAAAATATATCCAAATCTTTGATGATCAGAGAGGCAGCACTGAGACCAAAGGTAACCCTGAAGGAGTTCCACTGGAATATCTGTCCATAGGATCACAATATAGCACTGGGCTTTATGGAAGAGTAGCCAGAAAAGCCATTAGTATTAAAAGCAAGAACGCATATTTTGAGTTTGCCAAAAGTGGGCATGTGGGCAAGTCCCTAAATGTATGGAAGAAGGTGTTCTAGTCAGATAAGTCTAAATAAAGCCAAGCAAAAAAAATACTAAAACAGGCGGAAACTCAGCACATCCCCAAGAACACCATCGCCACAGTAAAACATGGTGGTGGCAGCACCATGCTGTGGTGATGTTTTTCAGCAGCAGGGACCGGGAAACTGGTCTGATGGATGGTGCTAAATTCAAGGATATTCTTAAGGTAAACCTGACACAGATGTCCCCCTTCCAGCATGACAATGACCCAAAGCATACTGCTAAAGAATACTCAAGTGATTTAAAAGGAAACTGTGATTGCCAAACACATGGCCACACTCTAAATGCGGAAACCTTTGAATTTTCATTATTTTTTGAACACAATAACACATTTTTGTTCAAAAATTTTTTCGATTGGTTTGATACATTTGTTCTATTTGTAAGCACACACATTTAGTTACTTATGTATGCATTCTAAGTCATTATTTAGAGAGTGTGGACCCCTTAAGTACAAAGAGGGATAATTGGGCTGAAGGGGGGTAATTTGTCTTTATTTGCTTTAAAAACTAAAGAAGTTATCTTTATTTAAAACATTTGAGTTTTGGGTTAATATTTAGATTTTCATCTTTGAAGTTTGGTTTATTAATAGCAAATAAAACATTTAACTTGTCTGGTGATCCATATTATAATTATAACAGGTTGGCCAGTAGTGAAATAAAAATATGACATTTTCTGACTAATAAAGATGCCCAAATTGTGAACGCACTGTAGATGCATTTGTTAGCAAAGATTATAAAATGCATTTGTAAATTTTAGTAACATGCTAATGTGAAAAACTGCGTGCAAAACATGTGAATGGTACTTTATATATAGTATGTTTGCCACAACTTGATTATTAGATCATTTTTCATTGCCAATTGACATGTCCATTTATGAACATATGTGCCTTCATCATTCAGTAATAGTAATATTATAATTAACAATATTACAATATGCCTCTCATAGCAACATACAGTGCCTTTCTTGTGAAGTAAACAACAAATAGGACAAAATAACAGAACATTTCAGGTTGCATAAAGTCACCTGCCTAAAGTCAGTACATTGTAGAGACAAATTTTGTAGCAATTATAGCTACGAGTTGCTTTGTGTGAGCTTGTCACAGGACTTATTCCTCAAGACAAAACTGCTCCAGCTCCTTCATGTAGGTTGATTTTCACTTGTGAACATCAATCTTGAAGTCTCAATTCGACTGAGGTCTGGATTTGACTAGGCTATTCCAAGACATTTAAATGTTTCTGTAAGGGACCGGAGTGTAAGGGCATGAGCAGTCTCAGGAATTTTAAGAAAAACATGCTTTCTTTTTATTTTCTTCCAAAGTCATATTTACAAAACAAAATAAATGTTGAGCTCATAAAAGAGGTCAAAGAAACAAAACTGAACTCAGGGAAACCATACCCAACTTAACAAAACCAACTGACTGTGGTAACAAACCTTACACAGACAAATAACGAGATCTAACAACTAAATGACACATCTGGGTATAAATAATGGCTGATCAAACCATTTGACAAACAAGGGGCAATTCAAACACATACAACTGTAAAACATCAAAAAGTTCAGTATAATCTGGTTTGTTAAGTGGCAACATCTCAGCCCAGAAGTTTATTATGCATCACCACAAAACCAACTGTCTCTTATAAAAGAATGTCTCATAAAAAAAGAATGTGCTGTTATAAAATAAACTTGTTTTATTTAAGGTTAGTAACAATAATTAAAATCTTCTGTCCTTGTTTCTCCAGGTCTCTAACCAGAAGACTTTGCCAAGTTCTTCAATGAGAAAATTGATATTAGAAGATCCAGTCCTCCAAGCATCATGCTGCATGCCACCCAGTTTCAGGACTTCTCACTGCTCACTCCTGAGGATGTGTCACTAATCTTAATGTTTAGCAAACCCATATCTATACTCGTGGTCTCACCAATTCTGATGAAACCCATGCTGTATTGCACAGATGTCAACAACAATTGACCAGTAAGTCCTGGAATGTGCTGTTTATAACCAACTTGTTTCTCTCAAAACAGGCTTCACCAGTCTGAGTCCAATGCTGTGCACTCTACTGAAACTCTATTTACAGTCTCTGAAGAACTGCATACAACTAAACCAGCCAACCTGGCTTCTGCCCTGATCCTTCTTGAACACTTTGACATGGTCAACCATCATATCCTCCTGGCAATTCGCTCCACCCATGGTATCTTGGACACAGCCTGGCAATGGTTCGCATCCTGCTTTGATGAGTGGAGATACCAGGTAGACTGGCAAGTTCCCAGTCTGCACCATGAAGCTTGTCCAATGATGTTCCACAGGACTGTAATCGGACCACTTCTCTTTTCTTTATACACCAGTTCTCTTGGGAATGTAATAGCCTCACGTTGATTTTCCAACATTTATGCAGACAACACTTAGCTTCTTCTCTTTTCTCTCAAGGTATCAGGTCTTGTCCCCCACTTCAGAATGTCTGGCTGACACCACTTTTAATTATTTATCAACACTGATCAATCAGCACACCTCAAGGCATTAAGCACTGCTCATCTGGAAACTCCATTGCTCAAAGAAAGAGGAAGACCTGCATCAAGACTCTTTCCAGTCTCGGCTTCCCAGTGATGGAACTCCCGCTTGCAATCAGATCAACAGAGACCTTCGCTGTCCTCAAGCATCTTCTGATGAACCACCTCTTTAAGGAGAGCCTTTATGATTAACCAGTCCTTTCGCTTATCTTATTCACCATGTCCTAAACATAAAAAACCCTCTCCCAATTACCCTCTGAACTGTTTTTCCTTACTTATTTATTAACCTCTTACTTTTTGTTTTTGGCATGTTTTGTTAAGGTGTTTAACTTAGGCAGTAACTTGCTTAAAAGCAGATTAACATTTGTAAATGTAGTCTGTGATGATAAGTTCTTGTGATATTGAGGTCACATGCACAAATTAACCACTTTTCCCCAATACATCCCTTAAATACAGGCTGTGCCAGAAGGGACTGATATAGCCTCTCTATTTTTTCATATACATTTTCTGACTTCTTGTGCCAGTCCATTACTCTATACCTGGAGAAATTCTGACAGAGCTTTGTTAACATAGTTGATTAATTGCTTTCAGTTGCACTACCAAAACCTGGAATTCTCCATGAACAGCTATTTTAGGCTGAACTAATCAAAATGACTAGGTGATCACAGGTGTTAGCCAACTGGCTTGGTGTGCAATGAAAGTAATTCGTTACTGAACTGTTTGCTACCATATCTTGCACTTGAATTATATATGTTAAATTAAGTAAAACCAGCGGTGTGTGTGTGTGTGTATGTGTATTCATTCACATTTCAGGATACGAAACAACAAAACGTAAATCTTTTGAAAATGTGAATAAGTTGACTTAATAAACTGTGTTGGGAGAAAAAACTGAAAGTGTAGAATGGAAAAAACAGCAGTCAGTAAAATCACCAATAACTTCACTGGCAAGGCAAAAGAAATACATCCATTATCAGTTCATACACAATTCCACCTAATTTACATCAAATAAAGCAGACACACTGATGCATCATGATGTGCATTATGTTACACAGTGCAGGCTCAAAAATTAGACTCTATTTTGGATAGAATTAATTTTCATGACAGTTTCAGTTTTACATGTTTATATATTGAAAATAATACAAAATAACCAGAAAAGATAAAAATTGTGACAATATTCAAGTCAGAAAATGCTCCACAGGTGGGTTTTCCATGTAAAAAATTAGGTGTTTACAGTACAATAACCAAGAAAAATGTACTTAGAAATGGCTTCTCTCACTTATTACATGGAGGGCTAGCCTTTACAAAACCTTCAGGAGTCCAAATTTTCTGAAGCAATAGAGTGAACTTCCAATAGGTAGAGGTCAGATTTCCACGTCACTCTCTTTATCATTGTCATGGTCTCCATCATAAAATTCATTTGCTGCCTCAGGCCTGTTGATCAAAGCAAAACACATGTCACTTCTCCACACAAGTCCTATTATAACAACTGGACTAAAAATTACTTGTTCTGTGTGATGTGCAAACACCAAAAAAGTCATGGTATTCCATTAAAAATAGCCTTGTGGTTACTAGCATAATTTCCACCAACTTATAATATATAACAATATAAGGCACACAAGTGCTGTGTTTTATAAAAGTAGAACTGCTTCCCATGGCAACACAATGTACATACAGTTATACACGCCATGTCCACAAGCAGATAGCTTCTAATACAGAACTTAATAAGAATCTGTCCCCTTTTTGCTACAGCCAGGAGTGGTGTCTAGTTGTTTTGGACATGTAGAGTGTTACACTTTTACCAAGTGTATCAAAGTTTAGAATGTCCTGGTTTTCTGATTTCCAGCAAATCCACATACAGTGGGGCAAAAAAAGTATTTAGTCAGCCACCGATTGTGCAAGTTTTCCCACTTAAAATGATGGCAGAGGTCAGTAATTTTCATCATAGGTACACTTCAACTGTGAGAGACAGAATGTTAAAA
>JBBKCR010188997.1:0-13749 GCA_037577295.1 Ladigesia roloffi | reverse complement strand
ATTTCACTGCATATCGTACTGTGTATGACTGTGTTTGTGACAAATAAAATTTGAATTTGAATTTGAATTTGAATTTGATACACATAGGGTCAATTAGGATTTTTTCATGTAATATGTAATAACTCTAAATTTAAACTGAATTGAAGCAAAACAAGACTGTGTCTCTTGACCAGGTGGGTGGCTCGGATACATTTTCTAACTCAAATATCTTTCAGAGGGTGGGGGATGGTGTTGGGGGAATACATGCAGTGCTCTAACTCGTAGCTGTTGTCTGGGAGAGAAAAAAGTGAATGAAACAAATGATTTTGAAAAATAGGGGGCACACACTCCCACTTGCTTTAATACTTCTGGTGTCCAAGTTTGACTGTCAGAACTAAAGTACATAGATGATATATTTGAGCTAAATGCAATGGATGCTCAAGTGCTAATGTGAGATTTGCTAGATTTGTGCTCTCAAGGTGAACTGACGGAATATTTGAGATGTCTCTTTTACATTCCAGGGTACAGCAGACGTATGGCCTTTTAGACTGTGGACCACCAGATCCTCCTCCTCTGTCCTACCCTTAGCCTTGGTGCATGAGTCACTGAAACACCTCTTCCCCAGTCTAGCTGTACCAGGAGGTGCCGATTTGCTGCTTCCTCTTTCCTTTCCATTCCCTTTTCATGTATTTTTGTTATGGAACTTTTTTTGCATGTCAACAATAACAGAAGATGCTGGTGAGATCTCTTTATATGAGAGTGATTTTTTGCTAATAATATCAAAAACAAGATTTGTGTAGCCCCGAGAAATATTATAACTTGTTTAAAAGAGGTTTATTTCACTTTTAAGAGACCTTAGATCAGTGTTGTTGCATTTGTACCTTGGTGCAGATGCTGTTTTTTCGTGTGGTATTCTTGGTTGATTTGGATGATGTAATGTGGCTGAAGCCTTGTTCAGCTGAAAAGGTTGGAATATGTATACAGATCAATCTGATATCTGGCCGCTCATCAATGTTGTAAGCAGCTTTCTCTCACTAACAGTTGATTTCTCATGCTGACCTCCAATTGTGTCCAATCATCAGCAAAGGTATTCACCTGTTCACCTGTAGTCGGTTAAATTTGTGTCACCAACTTCCTTAACTGTTCTTGGAAAGACTGACCCTGGTTACGGTGAGGCGGGAGCTTTGCATACATTTTTTTCTTTATCTGAATGTGTCAATAAACCAGTTGTGACCAATTGGCGCATACCACCTGTGTAGATTGGGTGATTCAATGGTAATAATTAGTTGTGTTTATGGTGTGGTATTATGTATTGAGTATATCTTTGGGTGTGGGTCAGGAATCACAACAGTCCACCAAATGATATCAAGTCATTTCATTTATTCAACAGCAGGGTACTGCACAGCAGGGTGAAGATTATTGCAGAATATTATGGTCTTTAACAAGAGCAAAATCTCATTACATCAAATTAAATGATTTTACATGACCTAGTTACAGACAATTATTCAGAATATTCATGCTAATTATATTTACATAGACACTGCTGTGTTACAAATTATATATTCCATTTAAATGAGCAAACTGGATCCAACTGTACCATCTAGTGGGCATACAGGGTAAGAACAAAGTGAAGATTTCCCAAAAATGTAACTTGCAATCTCGTTACCGCCAAGCTCTGTATGTTGTCATGGAGACCACATGGGTTAATAGACCCCATTAATAAACTGACGCTGCAGGAAGGCCAGGCCTTCTCTTGGGCTTCATATTTTTAAATACCACAGTGAGCTGAAGCAGATTAACCAATGAATCATGTCTCATTGAATGCAAATACTTTATATTTTGGTCTTTGTACAATATAGACTGATAGAAATATGCCTTTAAATATGACTAAACAACCCCAAGACTCCAAACTACAGCAGTTTCAATGCCCAGCCTGTAACAGAAATAGTTCAAAAGTGGAGTGAAGTCAAGACTGCAGAATCTGTTAATGCTATACATGTGGCTCTATCAGGTCATCATAGTTTTTGTGATGCACTGATTTCTCCTATCAATCAAACTGGCTCTAGTACTGTCAAAAAGTGTCATTAATGAGAATACCAGGGCTTTTTTATGGAAGGCACATGTCTCTAAAAGAATCTGTAGATTTAACTCTAAAATGCTGAGGGTCCTTGACGCTGTTGTACTTCTCAAGGTCAAAATCGCTGCTGCTAAACAGAAAGCAGCACTGGAAAAATTCTCAGCAGTAGCAAATCAGAGGGGAGTAACAGAGCACTGTTAGAGGCGAACTAAATATGACATTTTCAAACAGAGACAACACAGGAACACTAGGAACATTTTCAATCCAATCCAATCCAACTTTGTATGTTTAGCCCTTCTAGTAAACACAAAGGACCAAAGTGCTGTACATGATAAAATATATGAATATATAAAAATAAATCAATAACATAAAATATAAAACATAAATAGACATTAAAAAGCAAACCAAACACATTAAAATCAAGTTAAAAAAACATTACATAAAAACCAGCTACTCACATAGTGTCAAAAGCCAAGGAAAAAAGAGGTATTTTAAAAGAGATTTAAAAGAGTAGAAGTCTGTTTGATGTGCAACGGCAACACATTCCAAAGTTTGGGGGCTGCTACAGCAAAGGCACGATCCCCTCCGAGTTTCTGCTTCTTTTTTGGCACACGCAGGAGCAGCTGATCAGCTGACCTGAAAGCACAGATAGGGGTATAGGAATGGAGTAGCTCAGCGAAGTAGGGGGGAGCAAGACCATTTAAGGCCTTAAAAGTAAATAAAAGGATCTTAAAATCTACCCTCATTTGTGCAGGCAGCCTGTGTAGCTGAGGAAAGCTGAGGAAATGTGCTCTTTTGAGCCGGTTAAGAGACGTGCTGCTGTGTTCTGTACCATCTGAAGACGAGAGATACATAACAGTAATGTAACCTAGTGGTTACAAAGGCATGGATTACCATTTCAAAGTGCCTTCTTGGGGGAATGGGTTTTACATTTCCATCTGTCTCGATTGGTAGAAACTCAGTTTAATCACTGATCTGGCTGTCAAACTGAATATACGGATCCATTTTAAGTCCAAGATTTGTTGCAGTCAGTCTAACATACTGGGCGAAGACCCCAGATCTATCTGGGGCAGTCCCAGTTATACTCTATTTTTTATATGTAAGATAAAGGAAGTAACCATCCATACATCCATCACCTCCCTCTTAACTGGAGTTGGGTCGAGGGGCAACAGCCTAAGCAGGGATAGCCAGACTTCATTCTCGCGGGCCACTTCGACCAGATCTTTGTCCAGCTCGGATTTGGAGGTGCTGATCCCCATCCCAGATTTGGCTGTGAACTGCTTCAGTGAGAGCTGAAGGTCGGGGCCTGATGAAACCAACAGAACAACATCATCTGCAAGAAGCAGAGACCTGATCCTAAGGTCTCCAACTGAACCCCCATAACACCCTGGCTGCGCCTAGAAATGAACAGATTTGGTGAAGAAGGGCAGCCCTGGCAGGATCCAAACCTCACAGGGAACTATTCCAACTTACTGCTGCCTAAGCGGACCAAGCTCTGACACCAGTTGTATAGGGAGTAAATAGCCTTTATTAAGGTGTGCAGCACCCCATACTCCCGGAGTACTCCCAAAAGGAGTCGCCGAGGGACACAGTTAAATGCCTTTTCCAGATCCACAAAACACATGTAGACTTGTTGGGCAAAATCCCATGCACCCTCCAGGATCCTCCTAAGGGTATAGAGCTGGTCCACCATTCCACGTCCAGGACAAAAACCACACTGCTCCTCCTTAATCTGAAATTCGACTATCCGGCGGACCCTCTTCTCCAGCACCCCTGCATAAACTTTCCCAGGGAGGCTGAGGAGTGTGATCCCCCTATAGTTGGAACACTGGTTCCCTTTCTTAAAGAGGGGGACCACCACCCCTGTCTCCCAATCCAGAGGCACTGCCCACGCAATGTTGCAGATTCGTGTCAACCAAGACAGCCCCACAACATCCAGAGTCATATACAGTGTTGAAGTTGCACTGCTTCCCCCTCCTGAGAGCCTGAATGGAAGTCATTCTCCATGGCCTCTACGAACTCCTCCCATACCCGGGTTTTTGCCTCAGGAATTACTAGAGCTGCTTTCTGCTTGGCCTGCCAGTACCTGCCAGCTGCCCCTGGACTCCCACAGGCCAGAAAGGTGGTTGAGTTTTGACTAATTTTCCCTGGTTCTGGATGAGAGCTGTGATGGACGTGACACTGCACAGCTACTCCTTACGTGGAATTACTGCAGACTTCAAAATCATGGAGGAACTGGGAGCCATGCAGTCAATGAAAAGGAAGACAACATTGAGGGATTTCTTAATGGACATCTGATAGAGAAAAATGTTGGACTTTTGAAGAGAATGCAGGATAAAGTGACAGAATTAACCCTGAGTATTATTTGACATTTTTGCACTGTGTTATACACGAAGTGTAAGTGAGTGTTAAGAATGATCCCTGCTGTCGATGCTGCAACAAAACCAGTTAACTTCATCAGAGTGAAAGCACTGAATCACTGACAGTTTGTGGCTCTTTTGGAGGGAAAAGAAGACTGAACATCGTGACATAAACTACCACACAGCTGTCAGGTGGCTCTGCTTGGGAAAAGTGCTGAAGGGCTTCTGGGACCTGAGAGAGGGGATCCGGGGGTCCTGTGTGAAGTAGGGAATTGGCATCCCTCTACTTTCAGATGCAGAGGGGCTGGGAAACCTTGTTTTTGCTATAGATGTGACTGCTCAGATGAATGAACTGAATATAAAACTGCAATACAAGTGCCTTTTGATGCCTGACATGAACAGTGCAGTGAAGACTTTCATGAGAAATCTGCAGCTTCTCTCAAGTCAAACAATATTCTCACTCCCATCAGCTGATGAAACCATGTGCATTTCACTTTCAACTATTTTGAAGTCTTGAAATCGACCTCAAAAGCTCACCATGCAGCGCTTCTAACATGGTTGAGTATCTAACATGGTGCTCATCCATGCTACAAGCGCTGCATGGTGAGTTTTCAAGGCGATTTCAAGACTTCAAAATAGTTGAAAGTGAAATGCACATGGTTTCATCAGCTGATGGGAGTGAGAATATTGTTTGACTTGAGAGAAGCTGAAGACCTATTTATGTGAACAGACATTCACAAGTTCAACAAACCTAGATGCAGATCCTCTTTCACTGATGATCACCTCTCATCTGTTCTTCGAATAGCCACCTCAGAAATTCAGACAGATTTCAACACACTTGTTCAAGCCTAAGAGAGACTGGATTTTTCTCACAGAACAAGTAAAGTGAATTGAAAACAAAGCATGTATTGCTTTTTGGTATCAGTTGCTTATCTTTAACATACAGCAAAACACATTTTCAGTATTTGTTAAGATTAACAGGTTAAAAATAAAATGTAGTGATGTAATGATTGCTTTTATTTTAAACTATTTATTATTTTATAGGACTATTTTCCTCTTTGACATATGCCACAATTTATAAACTTAAATATATATGTACTGAATTACTTCTTATACTTCTGATTATCAGTATCAGCTTATCAAAATATAGAGTAGAATTAAGTTCAAGTTATTGTTGATTGGGCCCTCCAACTCAGTTCAGATTTTTCATGTGACCCCTTGCAGAAATGAACTGCCCAGCCCTGCTTAAAGGTCTACTCCTGTCCTGCTCAACCTTGCTTCCTCTGGGACAAATTCTTGCAGAGAATAATGTGTCCTATAATAAATATGCAGATAACACGCAAATCTATCTAGCGCTCTCACAAAGTCACTTCGGCCCAATAGATTCAATTTTTGCGTACCATAAAAAAGTACATGAACGGATGCATTAAAACTTTCTCCAAATAAACAAAGACAAAACTGAGATGAACTTGTTTGGAAATAAAGTGTGAAGGCCGAGTTACAGTGCCCACCTGAAACCTAGAACACTTGGAGACCTTTGATTGCGTCATCACATTAAAGCTGTCACAAAACATTACTAAAAAGTGTCCAAAGTGTCCAAACAAGACTTACAGAAACTTGTCCATACCTTTATATACCGCCACACTGACTGTTGCAATGCTCTCATCACTGGGATTCTGAAAAAGCACATTAGACAACTCCATCTCATTTAAAATGCTGCTGTGAGAGTTCTAACCAAAACCAAGAACAGAGCGCATTACTCCAGTTGTTAGGTCCTTGCACTGGCTCCCAGTTTGGTCCTTACTCATTATATCACTAAAGACACTAAAGTCACTAAATAGTGTGATTGAAGTATATATCCCTAATAGATCTCTTAGATCTGCGTAGTTAGTGGTGAACAGAGGTGAAACATGGTAAAATGGTGTAAATCTACAAACTGCCCTCAATTGAAGTATCACATCTGCACCAGCTGTCCACTTTTCTTTTAAATATTGGCACTTCTATTGCACTTTTTTTCTATTGCCCATGTACTCTTTAATGTATTCCATTATTTTATTCAAATGTATTCTATTTTTTATTCTAATCCTAGATTACATTGAATTTTGTATATGATACTTTGCTATATAAATTAACTTGACAAAATTTAAATTTTTGCCAAAGAAGAAGACACAAAGGATCAAAAAGGGTCTTGCCACTTCAATGGTCAAGAAAGTAATCACTCACATCTGTAACATCCTGACGTTAAATGCCTCAGTAACAGAAAGCACATCATACTATGTGATGTCACCAGTATCGCGAGACTATGTTGTGTCTGTAAGTTTCGTTATCTGTGATTCTGAGATGTCCGAGTAAACAGAGGTTAAAGCAATCCGGTCCCTCCGTCTTTCTTACCTTAACAAAGTAAGTAATTTGCCAAAGGGTAAACACAACATGGTGTCAGAATAACTAAATTAAGACGCATGAGCAGCAAAGACCATGGAGACATGTGGTATTCAAGCATCGCGGATGGACTGGGCTTCGGCTAACTTACCCGAAGCATGGCGGCGTTTCAAGCAGCAAGCCGAGCTAATGTTTTCTGGCCCATTGCGGGAGAAACGAGAACCAGAGAAGTGCAGCTACCTCCTTTTGTGGATCGGTGAGAAAGGACTAGACATATATTACACCTGGTCACTTTCCGAAGACGAAGCTAAGAAGCTTCAAACATACTACGATAAGTATGGAGCTTATATTACCCCTAAGTCCAACCCAAAATATACCAGAAACCGCTTCCATGAGAAAATACAGGCTGACGGTGAAACGTTTGAGCATTTTATAACTGACCTGAAGCTACTTGTCAGAGACTGCGGCTACACCAACAGTGACGAAATGGTCAGGGGCCGCATCGTTTCGCCACAAACTCCCCACGAGTCCGTGAAAAATTGTTAAGCCAGAGAGCCGAACTGACATTAGAAAAGGCAATATCTCCCGTTCCCACGAACTAGCACAAATACAACTAAAAGAAATGACCGGATCTGAAGAATCCCCAACATTGATGCCGTGAATGCAACAAAAAGACAATATGCTCACAGATACACAAAAACAAAAGACCATAAGCCAGTACATGGAGAATGTGATAGATGCGCAGGCTCACACAGTTCAAGAGATGCATGCCCAGCAAAAGGCAAACAGTGCATGAAATGCAAAAAGTACAACCATTTTGTAAAAGCCTGCAAAACCAAGAATGTTGCTCCAGCAAAGCCTCAGAGGAGACCCGTGCATGCTGTTGTGCAAAATAATGAAGTGGAGCAATGTGAACTGTACATTGACAGTATTACAACTGTGAACACACACAAAACCAATGTACAAGCTTATGCAGACATCAGAATTGGACCTAGTCAGCAAACAATCAGGTTCAAAAAAGACTTAGGTGCGGAAATTAATGCTATACCAAGCAAAACCTTTGATACATTATTCCGAAAAGTGCCTGTAGCACCACCTGCACAATCTATCACAGCTTATGGAGGCAAACCATTGGAAGTCAAAGGCACCTGCATGCTGGAATGTGAACACGAAGACAGATCAACACTGCTAGAGTTCCACATTGTTGAGGCCAAAGCACCACCCATCTTAGGTTTAAGTGCTAGTTTAGACCTAAACCTCATTAAATTAGTAATGGGACTGAGCAAAGAGCAAACTAAAATAGACAATAACCCCAGAACCGTATTAACGGAATACACAGATGTTATTCAGGGCATTGGAGAATTTCCCGGGGAATGCAGGTTCCGGATCAACCCCCATGCAACACCAGTGGTGTACCCTCCACGCAGAGTCCCCATCGCACTACATGCCCGGTTGAAAGAGGAACTCGAAAGAATGGAGGACAACAACATAATTGTCAAGGTAATTGAACCCATGGGTTAATGCCCTAGTGGTGGTCGAAAAACCCCAAAGCAAAAAATTACGAGTGTGTCTGGATCCCAGAGACCTCAACAAGGCTATCCAGCGGCCCTACTACCCACTTCCCACACTAGAAGAAGTCACCACAAAACTCGCGGGAGCCTGCTACTTCAGCGTCCTAGACGCCAGGTCAGGCTACTGGGCTATTAAACTAAGTACAGAATCATCCTTGCTAACTACATTTAACACACCGTTTGGCAGGTATAGGTTCCTCCGACTGCCCTTCGGGATTAACTCAGCACAGGATGAATTTCAGAGACGTGTGAATGAAACGTACGAAGGCCTCAAGGGGGTTGCTGCCATAGTTGATGACATTCTTGTATATGGCAGGGACAAAGAGGAACACGACACCAACCTCAGGGCAATGCTTCAGCGCACGAGAGAGAGAGGACTAAAGCTAAACCCTGACAAATGCCGCATCGGCGTACAGGAGGTCAGCTATTTCGGGCACAGGCTCTCAAGTGAAGGCATCAGCCCAGACCCACAAAAGGTAAAAGCCATAAAGTAAATGCAGCCCCCACAGTGTAAGTCCGAGCTAGAGACCATGCTCGGTATGGTCAACTACCTGGCCAGATTCACACCACACCTCTCAGAGTTAAACGCACCATTTAGACAACTCCTAAAACAAGACAGTGAGTTTGTGTGGGACGCTGTCCATGACAGAGCGTTTAAGCAGATCAAAAATCTGATCACAAATCACCCAGTATTAGCTTACTTTGACCCACAGAAAGAACTCACACTGCAAGTAGATGCCTCAAAAAGTGGCTTAGGCGCAGTTCTACTCCAACACGATAAACCTGTCGCTTACGCATCCAAGTCACTCAACAGTACAGAACAGAATTACGCCCAAATAGAGAAGGAGCTATATGCTGTACTGTTCGGGTGTAAGCGGTTCCACGAGTACATGTACAGCAGGAATGTAAATGTAGAATCTGACCACAAGCCCCTGGAGGCAATACTCAAGAAACCTCTCGCTTCAGCCCCTCCTCGCCTCCAAAGGATGATACTTCAACTCCAAAAATACAACATACACATCCACCACAAACCCGGTAAACAGATACCAGTGGCCGACACTCTGTCCCGAAAATCCATAGAATATTACGACAACAGCTTAAGCAAAGGTATGGACGCACAGGTACACACCCTGATAGCCAACATCCAAGTCAGCGATAACAAACTGAAAGAAATAAAAGAAGCGACAAAACAGGACACTCAACTCGCAACACTGACCCAAGTCATAAAGACAGGTTGGCCTGACACATACAAACAATGCCCACCACTCATCCGAGAATACTGGAACCACCGATGCGACATTTCCGAAATAGATGGCATAATGTTCAAAGGAGAGAAAATCATAGTTCCCCAAAGCTTACGAAAGGACATGCTCGACCGCATCCACACTGGACATATGTGTGTAGAGAAATGCAAGCACAGAGCCTGAGATCTTTTATTTTGGCCACGAATGGGACAAGAAATTGAATCCATGGTGGGACAATGCCAACACCAAAGAGTCTCTGCTATCACACACTATTCCTGAAAGACCATGGCAGGTGATAGGAACCGACCTGTTCACATGGAACAAAATTACATCATCATAGTGGACTATTAAAGTCGGTACTTTGAGATGGAAAGGCTCCACAGCTGCACCGCATCAGTTGTCATTACCAAACTCAAGGCAGTGTTCGCACGCCACGGAATACCCGAGCGTGTCATCAGTGATAATGGCCCTTGTTACAGTGCAGATGAGTTTCACAGATTTGCATTGGAATGGGATTTCGAACATTGTACTACAAGCCCAAGAGATCCTCAAAGCAACGGACTAGCAGAGAAAACGGTCCAAACTGCAAAGCGCATCCTAGGAAAAGCGAGGGCTGATCACAAAGACTATTATCTTGGACTACTAGAATACCGGAACACACCCGTAGACAACCTAAAATCCCCAGCCCAACTCTTGATGAGCCGCAGACTGCGATCAATCCTCCCCATAACCGCTGCAAAACTCAAACCCGAAGTCACCCCCCAGCACATACTCCAAAGTCGGAGAGGAGCATGTCAGTCACGACAACAAAAGTACTACAACAGATCTGTCAAAGCTCTACCTCCCCTAGCTACTGGGACACACATCCGTTTCCATCATGAGAATGGCTCATGGCAGCCAGCCAAAATAGTCCAACCCGCCAGCACGCACAGGAGTTATCACATCCAAACTGAGGATGGACATTTGCTCCGGTGTAACAGGCGACACCTGCGTGAAATGAGCGAAAGACCAGAGGTCGACCCACCAACACCACCTCGCAGTGCTACCCTAAACGTAAAGACTGAACCAGCTCAACAGCCTGTTAGCCAGTCAGAACAAGAACAACACGGCTATACCACAAGATTTGGCCGTGCAGTCAAGCCTAGACAAGTGCTTGACCTATAGTCACAAGACTGGTTAGTTATAAAGAGCCCTGAAGGAGCTGAGGACAGTGTTTCTTTACCCATGTTCATATAATATAATGTAATGTTAATGAGTTATTTTTAGACTAGTTTGACACTGAGTTACAAAGATGCATTCCAGTAAATGTATGCATATAGATGTTAAGCCACCTTTTCTTTAGGAGGGAGATGTAACATCCTGACGTTAAATGCCTCAGTAACAGAAAGCATATCATACTATGTGATGTCACCAGTATCGCGAGACTATGTTGTGTCTGTAAGTTTTGTTATCTGTGATTCTGAGATGTCCGAGTAAACAGAGGTTAAATCAATCCGGTCCCTCCGTCTTTCTTTACCTTAACAAAGTAAGTAATTACAACAACATCTTCCACAAGAAAAGGTTTATTACAGCTGCTAAGAACAGGGACAGTTTACAATTAGAGGAGCTTGAATGTTTAGTTGTACATTCACTCCAACTTCCACTTATTCCTACACACACACACATACACACATATATACTGTATATATATCCAGTATAAATATAAGGAGCATCCAGAAAACAGCTTTTATGTATACTTACATCCATGCATTTCACCATATAAGAACCAGAGAGTCCCTCTTCAAAAGCCTTTCAAATATCACATAACTGTAAGGAAAGAGAAGAAAGATCTGTGAGTTTGATTGATCACTTTTAATAATGTTTGTTCTTCACTTTGTCTTCACTTTTAATAAAGACATACAGGTATTGTATCAAAGTGTTTTTCAGCATTTTATCAATGCCACTAGATGCATTAGTAGAGGCCATCATGTAGGCCAAAGAAACTTTGACAGATCAGTCACACCAATTCCAAATCATTCTCTAGAATGCCATGCAATGTATGTCATACCTTTCAAATACAACAGCTACCAGTCATGACTTCTATTATACATTTACCCAGCTAACTAAAATTCCATTTGTGGAATACCCACCAGTCAGGCCCAGAGTGGAGACTCATGGAAGCTGCCACAAACGGCCAGTTATTCAGTGGGTTCATTCATTCAAACTGTCACTTTTCCTGTGTGTACTTGAGCAATCAAATAAAGTGGAAATGCCAACCTTATTATCCTTAAACACGCTACTGAATCACATAAAGGGACCAGATTTATTCCCACATCACATACAAATATAACCACTTGAAACTACTTTCTCAGATTATGGTAAATAATGAATTCCTAGGCCACTACAGATTCACAGAACATCCAGAACATGGTGTTCCAGACTCTTAAATAACTGTGCCTTTATAAGAAGTACAGCCTACATTGACCACTTGTAGGTGTCCAGAAAGCCCTTTGGCCAGTCCGTGCGCACACCAAGGTATTTGTAGTCCTGAAATATCACCACATGCACCCCTAATGGACAGGGGGGTGACAGGAGATTGTGATCTTTTTAGGTCCACCACCGGTTCTTTGGTTTGTTGATGTCGAGCTGCAGTTGATTCAGCTCACACCCATCAACAATACTGTCCTCATCTAAGAATTTTTGCAGATGGCAGCCCTCTGTGTTGTATTTGAAGTCAGATGTATACTGGGTGAAAAGTGACGGAACAGTTCCCTGAGTAGGCACCAAGGCAGGATTTAGTCTGCATACCTCTCTCCTCACTTGGTCCTCATTGATGGTGTGTTGCGATACATGGGTGTAAAATTAATCGACAGGAGGGGAGCTTTGAGATAGTTGGAGATTTAGAGAGGCAGCATCGACAGGAGGGGAGCTGTGAGATAGTGGGAGAAGGAGAGAGGCAGGATTGGCAGGAGGGGAGCTGTGAGATAGTGGGAGAAGGAGAGAGGCAGGATCGACAGGAGGGGAGCTGTGAGATAGTGGGAGAAGGAGAGAAGCAGGATGGAAAGCAGCCTTTTGTCGAGGCACTGATAGAGGAGGACAGCGTAGTGTTGGTAATGCTGGAACCAGAAGAGACACTGGGCTGAGGGATATTGTTTAATCTGTTAAAAATAGAAAGAACAGTGACCAATATCTCGGTCACTCCCCTGACTACTAGACTTGAAACATGTGACTGTCTTCATGCCGCTCCACATGTCCCTGGTGATGTTTTGCGGCAGCTTTTGCTCCACCTTTGATTTATGTCTGTCCATTCCCTTCTTTAGCTTCAGACATATGCTTCTTGTACCTCCTTGTCCTTAATTTGAATTCTTCTTCCTCTCATTCAAAAGGTTTTTTATGCCTTTATGGACCCATGGCTTGTTACTAGGGAGGCAGCTTAATCAACTCAGAAGTTCTTGTGACACTCTGTCAATGTCCTTTCCATGTGACTCATAAAGGGCTTCCCAGTCTGTAGTTTCCAGACAGTGTCTTATTGTCTCTGGTTTGACAGTCAATGAACTGTGTGAACTGTGTCCCGTTCAGAGAGACATGGTTGAAGTCTAGGGGAGAGAATGAAATTATCTGGGTCCTTGCCTGGAGTCTTGCGGTTGCAGAGTGGATGATGACACATGGTGTCATCGAATGGCTGATAGAGGAATGTAAACAGCGATGGTGATCATGTGTGATAACTTTCAAATGAGATTCAAGATTCCAGATTCAAAATGTTTCTTTGTCACATGCATAGTCATACAGGTACAACACACAGTGAAATGTGTCCTGAATTACTTCTTTAGACTGTGCAGAAATATATTTTAGAAAATTTTAATTAAGAGTAAAATCTAGAATTGAGACACTAAAACAGACAAGAAATAAAATCTGGACTTAAGAAAGTACGAGTATGCATATGCTTAATATAAGCACAACTGAAAAAGTTTAAAATAATAACAGTTTCTACAATGCACATATAACAAATACTAAGACAGGATATGGATATGTATTTAAATAAGTTTTGCCATAGAATTTACTGTGGCCAAATGGAATATGCACATGAATGTTAAAGTGCACTGTGCAATATTGTCAAGTCAAGTTAGCACAGCAATGTACAAAAACATAGTGATGAAAGA
>JBBKCR010188987.1:0-13751 GCA_037577295.1 Ladigesia roloffi | reverse complement strand
GCGGGGGGGTGTGTGTGGGTGTGTGTGTGTGAGAGAGAGAGAGAAAGAGAGAGAGAGAGAGAGAGAGAGAGAGAGAGAGAGAGAAAGAGAGAGAGTGTTCAGAGTGTTTGTGTAGTGAATGAGGGCATTTTCGATCCGCCCAATAATAAAATCCCTAATAATGATAATGAATGAAAAACAGCATGAGGGATCATGAGCCAGCACATCTAAGGTAAACAAATCTTGAAGACACTGAAAGAGGTAGAACAAAAGTTAGCACAATGGAGACATGAACTAGTGTTCACAAATGACTTTAGCATGTGTCCAAGTCAGGTTGATGTAATAAATATTTCATTAGTTGAGGGTCATATTTCATTTAGCACCATGTTATTTAATGTGTTTGTTTTTGAAAGTTAAAAAAACATGAGTCATGACTTTTAAGAAAGGGCTTACCAATAAGGCAACAGTGTTGCTCAATGAGAATGCATCAGAATAAATGACTCCATTTATAATGACTTGATTTGATTACTTTTAAATGAAAATAACATTTTGAACAAAACTAATCAAACATAATTTATTTCAAGAATTTGATCATTATCTATTTGTGCTGTCAAGCGATTAATATTTTTGGTCTAATTAATTAAATTGTGTGCTGATTAATTATTCTAATTAATCGTATTCAATCGCACATACATACAGACGTTGCAAGAAGCAGTTTTTTTACCATTTATTATTGTATACAAGCCTATAACTTAGGCTACAATGGTCATGACATGTTTATCACTGACTGAACCAAACCTATGATTAGGCTAACGGATATGACAGTTGTGTTTTGATAAACTACGTCTCCCAGCTTTCACACAGACAAACTATGTCCTCAGTGCTGAGACTCCGCCCATCTGGAGGTCTGGATGGACAAAGCTAATGTGGCTAATTCCAGCCCAATTTTTTCCTCTCTCCTCCTGCCTCTAGCTCGACCAACAGCTCTCCTACAGACACTACGAGCAGGTTCACCACTGCCACACACTTTCCCGATGGGCAAAGTGTTGAAATAAACATGTGTTTGTGCTTCGTGTTCACTCTCTCCTTGCATAGTCATGCAGCTGCGCTCCAAAGTTAAACCAGGAGACGCGTGAACGTCTTTTCTAAAAAGCAAATTCAGAGTCAGAATCGGCAAAAAACATTCACAAGACATCACTTGACAAATTTTATTAGCCATTTTGGTGTACTTTTCCTTCAATTTCCAAAAACTAATGTCAGATAATTTTCACCATAAGCGGCTCAGTCAAATATTCCCGGATTTGTGTCCCCGAATACAAATATTTCTTGTCAGAATTTACAATTTGTGCCTTTCCGAATATCATATTCGGGTTCGGTTCCATCCCTAGTCTCAGCAGTCCTTATTATCATCTGTAAGGTCTTGCCATCTGTTGCAGCACCATTTCAGCATATTGGTGTTGGAGATGTTGCTCCTGATCCTCACCGACTGAAGTGGCAATTGTGTTCAGAGAGATATTGAAGATGTCTGTGACAACATCTGCCAGCTAGATTGGGCATCCACTGGGTACAAATCCAGGAATGTTGTCAGATCTGGTGGACTACCATGGTTTGATTCTAAGCAGAGTCCTTCTCAGATCAGCCATGGTCAGACAGAGCACCCGGTCTCTGGGGGACGAGGTGGTGTTCTTTGTTTCCATGTCGTTCTGTGCATCAAACAATTCAGGGCATCAAGGAGGGAAGCCTCACCAGCAAAGGCAGGTTTAGATGTGTTGTAGTTGGTGATGGTTACACATAAGCTTTGTGATATAAGTGTCCTGAAAGTCATTGTGGATGTTCTGTGCATGTTCAGCCAGCAAGTTGTTCGCATTTGTGCTGGGTGGATTGTACACCTTGTCTAAGAGCACAGTGGTGAATTTCACTGAGTATAAAAAGGTTAACCCCTAACAGTCACAAATTCCAGCAGTGGTGAGCAAAACACGACAGACCAGCACAGTGCTGATGTTTCCCTTTCACCTCACTAAAGTTTTTCTGGTCAGCACCACACTACAGTCAGATTAGAACGTTACATTGCTAATCTGGGTAGCTGTGTCTGGAATGCTGTTGCTGAGCAAACGTCTCCATACCAACTGCTGACTCCGTACTGAGAGCAGTTACAATACAGTAGTATAGAAAGCATTTTAATGAAAAATGCTGAGACAGCATTGGAAATGTCAGGTGTGTAGTGATAATAGTGGGACAAGTACCCCATTAAAATGGGTCTACAGAAGTCCCCGAACTGAGGATTCTCATAAACAAGAAATGTGTCTCACTTTGTGTTTTTCAACGCTATTGCACTACAACATTGTATAAACGCATCAAAAGATGATTTGAAGTGTTTTAAAGGTTTGTAGTGCTGACTGCGTTTGATTGTTTTCACCTAAATAATTTTTTTTCTATGCATTGTTTAAAATATTTATTTGAATTGAATAAATCCAGTTAAATTATTTTTTAGGTAGAGCTGATGAACCATCTTTTTTACAGTGTGCTCATTTGTGTAAAGGAAATATATTTACACAAGTAGTGTTCCAGAAATCTATTACAGAACTGAACTGAAAAGACGGTTGAAAAAAAAATAAGTGTCAGGTTTTACTTATTTCAATTGTGCCCAATATTCTTTATTTTGGGAGAAAACTGTAACTGCAAGTTTTCCTTTGGGTTTCTTGGGTGTTCAGTACAAATTCCAATTCAACTCAGAGGAAACAACGAACTGCAAAAATGATCAAACTGAACAATGTCCCATGGATTTAACAGAAGTTTTTGCATATTTTTTGAGACAAAAACAGGATATGAACTAAATGAGCTGGTATGTAGTGACCCATATTTGCCCTCTCAGAGGGATAATATACAATCTACTGTGGTGCGAACCCTCTAGAGCAGGGGTCCCCAACCACTGGTCAGCGGACCGGTACTGGGCCCTGGGTAATGTGGTACTGGTCCCCGGACCGCACAGAAAAAAAAACTGATATAAAAAGGATATTCTTAATCTATCCTTAGTGAAAATAGTTTCTGATATTAAACCAATTCCTGATGAAATATAGGTTGGGGACCACATTCTACAAGGTTTAGACTGCACTACTACCACTTTCCCCCCGGTCCGCGGTATACTTTTCAAGCGTTTACTGGTCCGCGGTGAGAAAAAGGTTGGTGATCACTGCTCTGGAGCAACCGCTTTTGTATTTTCAGGTTTCAGATGGTTCCGGTAGAAGGATTTCATACCTTCGACATCAGCACACCAGTAAGTATCACTAACAAACCCATCTACAGTAAGCACACATTTGAGTAATAGTGACTGCAAATCAATGAGTAGTGGAGAAGATGGTATTTCCTATGTGAGCTCCATAGCTTTTTTCATTTAGGGATTAAAGTTAATGATTAACTTGCATTGAATACAAATCGATGTATTTTTTCCACAGAGCATAGAAATTTCATTTTCATGAATGCTTGCGATCTTGTATTCCTTTGTGCCTGACAGATTGCTCTATAAAGAAGCTGCACATCAGTAATCGACAAGCTAAAAAACATGCTCAAAACTATGAAACTTCAAATGTATGTGATATTGTTCTTTAGAAAAGAACAACTTTCTTGTATGTCCTTGTATGGATGCCATCAGAATCTCAATCATTTCTTTAGGGTTCCCACCCTAAGCCAGACCTTTCCATGACTTTCCCTGACCAAAAAGCAGAATTTCCATGACCTTCTGTATAAAGAAATGTCCAGTATAACATTTGGATGCTGAGCAGAAAATAGCATTTAAAGGGGTTACAGAATTCAAAACTGCATTACACCATTGCTGTTGAATACAGGCAGCTCAATGTGTTAAATCAACCAAAACCTTAAAACTACATTCTCTGACATCCTCTACAGTCATGATTTATCTAGAAATGGCCACATTAAAATGAGCCATTCTGAACAAAGCAGCCCTGTAAGTTATAAAGCTGCTTGATGTGGATGATTGGTGCAGTGATGTGGATCTTTACAGCATCTTCATCTTCACAACATGTTTTTCCCAGTTGCATGTCTCGACATGCACGCTCTCCCATATTGGAGAGAAGTATGACCGATTTACATACTTTGGGTGAGCCAGTCCTTAAATTCTTTATTTTCAACAAATATCTTGACATTTACACTTGCCTGGCATGTTTGGGATGTTAGCAAGTGTAGGGATCAGGCACGTGCACAGGTAGGGCTCAACCAGTGCAGAGCACATGCCCTTTTTTAATTAAACTCGGAAATGCCCTTTTTTAGGGGCTTTTTGGTTTTTTAATAAATCAATGCTACTGGTAACCCTTTACATCTGTTTGTCTTTTTAACAATTGAACCAATTAAAGGCATTAAAAAGCATATATATCTAAGAACTGCTCAAACTGTCAATCAAAGCACCTCAGTCAGAGTCATAGAGCAGAAGCAGATGAATGTCTTCGTCTTGTAAACTACTGTAATAATGTTGTATTAAATAAAAAAAACTTTACACAATGAGAATGAGAATCATCAGGTCACTGTGCATTCTATTAATTTTATCATGCAGAATGTAATCTGCATGTATGCAAAGCAAAGAACAAAAAGACAATGAACATCCTACACAACTAAATAAGAGAGGATGCACAACCAATTCACAAACAAAGGACAAATAATACACCAGGAGGCAAACTGGTAAAGCTTTACTACAAGGCCAGGTGTATTTGTATAATCATAAACATCTTCAAAAATGTGTCTCACAGAAGAGTGTTGTTGTAATTATTTTTAAAGAGACCATCTATATGTATATATTATCTGTACAAAAGTTAATAATAATTAAATATAAGATTATTGTTGGGTTTTTTTGGGGTGGTGGAGGTGTCTGTGGAGGGGTTGGGGGTTTCAGCACGCTCAAACATTCTGTGCACCGCCCTGGTAGGGATATATGTTGACACAGACTTCGCAAAGATTTGGCGTTATAGACTGTTTAACATTTTTACAGCTCGAGAGGAACAAGGACGCGTAAATACACATCAGGTTTTGGCTATATGCTATTAACAAAATTCACTGATAATTCCCTGACTTGCCACCCAAATGATCCAGTTCCTTGACTTTCCTTCTGTAAATGCAAAAACATCATCACAAGAAATGCAAGGTATGCATTGAAGATTATACGACATTAGACTGGAAGTAGATGCAATTTAAGATGTGATCCTCCCCCCAAACTTCCATCATATTATAACTACTGATAACAGATGGTCTGAATGATTTTTAAACTTACATTAACACACATTAAAGTTATAAACATTTTTTCCCTCTCCTGTGCATCTCTCATTCTGGAGATGCAAGGTTTTTTTGGAACAGTGATGATAAGCAGATCTAGTTTGATATGGTAGCATTTGATAGTCTGGTCTGTGAGAGGTCTTCATTTATTTCTGCTTTACTATCTCAAATAGATGGTGGTGTAAACAATTTTCAGCAGGTGTCTTGACAAAGAATGTGTCTAGTGGTCAGTGGCACACAGCAAATGACCCTGTGTCACAGACTATGCTGGGGTCTTTGCAGCTTGTGAGAGTGTTGAAGGCTGTGAAAAATCCTTTAGATTGCTTCGGCTTCAGCTTTGCCTTCAGCAAAAGGTCATCAGCCTTTGTGCCATCTTTGGCACAGGCTAATAGCTTGGTACATGGTGGGAAAGGTAGAGAGATAGGGACTATGTATGACTTTCGGGTCACAGACAGTAGCCCTTTAGCAGGTAGAGTTAGAAGGCTAGACGCTGTTCTCTGCTCCTCTGTCTTTCATTCCTTTTAAAAGCAGATGAAGCATTGCTTTGATATGCGGCCTCACGATGTAGCAATTAGGGCTATTCAGACACACAAAGCCAGCAATCTAACACCATTTACATATCTGAGGTTTACACAGGCAATTACATGGAGGGGATTTACAAGGGCCCCCACCTGGATTTAAATCCAGACAACATGAAAAGTGCTTTGCATAGTTTCATTAGAGAGACCGAGTTTTTCTATATTTGTTAGAGAGCTCCAAAAAATTAGTCCAGTGCTAACAGACCTGTGACAGCAGAGAGATGACACAAGAAAGGTGGTCCTGCATTGCCACCTGTTGGCCAAAATAAAATGAACTGATCATCCCCATCTTTAAGACAGTGAGGAGTCTGGGGTTTCATTTGCAGTTGAGCAGATTTCACAGTTGTGCCATGCTTCTTCCATTTCCTACCTTCCAAATCTGCACCCCCATTTAGGCACTCTACAGTCGAGGTAAATGGTGTCAGGTTACTCACTTCTGAGCACCAGCTCTGGTTAGTTTTTCACATCTGCACTGCGCAACACGCCTGGGTAAGGTAATCAACTTTCTGCAGCCCATAATTTACTGTAAGCATAATGCACTAGAAGCTGTGGAAAACAGAAATACAGACTGGCTGAAGGTCCTTGAGGACTGAAACAATAACTGCTGTACTGGAACTCTTTTCCAGTACAGTCTTTAGACCCCTCCATTATATTTACTGTATCTCAAAACCCAGCACACATGTTCCTGGTAGTGGTTTTATATTTGCTTTTGTCAGGTGAGCTGAAAGAGGAAAAGAGCATAAGATAGATGGATGGATGCATTAAAAATAATAGGGTAGAATAAATGGATAAAAATGTTGCATGGGTGTATATAATAACTGAACTGGAAATCAATTACTGCAAAGGCTGGCCTGGGGATCAGTCAGTTGGCTTGGCCCCTCTGGACAAAGATAAGCCCAACTCAGCCACTCTTGTCCTCAGTTGTGTTGAGAAGTACAAGGGCAGCACCACTCACAGCCCATATGGCTTTCTGGAAAGCTTTTTACGAACATCTGTTGTGACCGAGTGCAAATGGCAGAAAATTAGAGCTGAGAGACAGAAGTGCTGGAAACAACATTATGAATGAGAGAAGCCACCTAATGAAGTATTTGGCACTAGAGGCCAATTAGACTCTTGTATTTCTTCCCAGCACTTCTGTTGCTACTGATTTATTTGCTACCTTCCATATGTTCAGTGTTTGCAAATACAGATTTACCCATAAGAACTACCACATGTTAGCTTCGGAAACCAAGGGAGGCTAAGGTTTCTTTTCAGAAAAGCCCTTTGTCGCCATGTGCTTTGGGTTTGCTATTGCAGCTTATTTCGAGTTGCAACTTTGTTTCTCTGGAAGTCTGAGTTTTGCCTTACAGCCACGTTGGACACTGGGCCAGTGAAAACAGAGCATTCTGAATTCCAGAATAAGCTCATAGCATTCTCTATGCCCAGGAGGCTCACCTCTGCCAATTTGTCACAAACACACAGTGGCTGCTGCTCATGCATCTGATCTTTGTTTATTATATTAATGTGTAACAGCATGGCTCCTGCTGGTTTGCTGAAATATTTCGCATCTAATTTAGGAAGTTAAGAAACAGACATGGCAAAAGACCTATTCTTGTGTGAAATGGCTTTTGCTCTGTTGTATAACACTACAGCTGCTGCAGATTCACTATATGTAAAATCACAGAGCTTTATAAAAAAAAAATCCTAAAAAAACCCCAGAATGATTACTGCAGAAAGGGTTTGCCAGATGTTAGATCGTTGCTATTGTGTTCAAAGTGGTTGATATGGTGTTGCTAAATGATTGCTCTCATACCCCAGGTGGTTGTTAGGGTGTTACTCTGAGGTTACTATGGCATTCCAGGTGGATCTTAGCTTGTTTCTATCAAGTTTTTATTTAACCTCGAAATGTCGTAAGGCTGTTGGTAAAGAGTTGTTAGGGGATCCCTGGTGGTGTTGCCAAGCAGTCTCTATGGAATTCCAGGTGGTTGCTGGGGTGTTGCTAGGTGAATGCTGTAGTGGGTTCCAGGGTGCTGGTAAGCAGTTGCTTTGGTATCTCTGCTGAGATGAGCAGTCACCCACAAAGGATAAAGGACATCATAGGCGTGACAATTTTTTCACTGAAATGCACCTGCGTGTCATCAAAAAAGCTGTCAAAACAGTTCCAACCTGCCAAGGCATAGACACCACAACATCTCTGAGGTTGCTCTGTGGTATCTGGCACCAAGACATTTAAAGATCATTTAAGTCATGTAAGTTGTGAAAAGTAGTTTCCAAGGATTTAACTTGTTGTTTTACACATTTCATAGAGGCGTGATTGGCTTGAAATTTGGAGAGCAAATTTGGCATAATCATAATTAATTCAAAATAAACTTGTTGTGCAGTTGTTTGGCTAAGGTAGTTTTAGAAACATTAATGTGTGTCTATATATAATAAACTCTTTAATTTTGATAAGCAAGGGAACGTTTCATTTCCATGATATGCCTCGGGTTTCACTGTTTTTTTTCCACAATAATGCTTATATGACTTGTGAAGCGCTGGTGATTGGAAGAAAAAACAAGCATGTTAATCAGTGCAATACCTGTAACGGCCAGGTAGATCATGACAAACAGCCTAGCAGGTAAGACGTACAGGCATGCATGTCAGCTGTTTTTTTTTTTAGTTGTGATGACTTCCAGATGAACATCACATTCACACAACAGTTCTGTCTCAGTGAAAGGAAGAGAGAGAGCGAAAACAGAAATGTGTGCTGGAGAGGAAGAGGTGGAGAGTTGGGCCAGGAGGAGGAGAATGGGAGTAAAGAGTTGGGGCCAGTGTGTGTTTGTGTGCGTGTGTGATGTGCAGTGCTTGTTTATTACCATTCTGGCCCTCTGGATTTAGGCCCCACTGATAAACTCAGCACGTTCAGCAGCTACCAGCTTAGAAAACAGATTAGAAACGAAGAAGACCATGGAGACAACAGCCCTCGTGATTTTGTCCTTGGTCCTCTGCCAGCTGTCCATATCTGCTGCATTGCACTGGAGGAAAGGTAAGATGGGGCCGCAAATAATTAGAAGAAAATACAAATGGGATGGGAATGACAATTGTTGAAAAGGATTTAAAAATGAGTGAAATTTTGGCTATAGCTCACAGCTCCACAGATGTTTTGTCAGGACCTCTATCAAAAGTATGTCTAAAGGAAATAGTTGAAATGCCTTCCAATGAAACCGATAGCTTTTCACTTTCTGTTCAGGGACAAAAACAGATTAGGAAGGAATGTTTTCGTTTTCAGTTTTCTAACAGTGTGTGCATAGCAAAGCGCTTAAGAAAGCCACAGTCAGACTGTTCCCATTAGACTTCACACATTTTCACAAATATCCAATATCCCAAACAAACTCTTAAGGAAGGTCAGGCAAACAATGTCCCACATCTGCTTGCTTGGCAAGATTGGCAAGTTTGGACATAACTTAACTACTGTGCAAAAATCTCCTTAAGAATACTACACAAAACACCTCACTTATAAGGAGGCACATGAGGCCTGATTCAGATTATCTGTCTATACGTTTTACTGATCTTTATTTTTTGGCCTTGGGATGATTGTTTTGGCTTTGCTATTCATCCTTTATGGTTTGTTTATGACAAATCATCCTGCTGTGTCCCAAACTGCAGCCAAACTTATCTTGAGCCTCAGTGGTGAATCTTATAAAGCCATAACATTGTGAGTTATGAGGTTTGGCTTTAGCTTGACCTCTGTATATCTACTTGACATATCATTAGATTCCACCCCTAGGGAGCAGATAGAGAACACTATTTTATACCGAGCTCCTTTTGAGGGCACAGTATTTTTGGGAACTGTCATCCTCGGCACCAGCAGCTGGCTCAGAGTGATGGTTGGTCACCCGTTCACTTTTCGGACATTAACCTCCAAACTGAATTTTTGGCTGAAGACTGCCTCCAGCTTGGCCAAAGAGCTCGTCTTCCACTACTGCTATAAATTCCAATTAAAAGCCACTCATGTAAGTCTAAATCCAAAAGAGTCAGGGGTCAGTTCTTAAAACTATTATCTCCATTGTATAATATAAATATGCACTGTCTAGTGCATCTTATAGATGAGCCTAAAGATGTGTGTGATACCAGGTGCTTAGGAAGTTCCCTTGACCTCATGAGACATGTAAAATCTGTTTTAAGGAGAGAATTGACACATAAGCAAACAAAGGACTCCTGTAAACCAGACGCATGGCTGTAAGAGAGTAGCTAATGAGAGAAGGACATTCCACAACTCTCAGTCACATTAACATGGAAGTCTGTTATTAGAAACCTGGTGAAGCTGTGGTACTGCCAGCTGAATTCCAAGGAAAGCATGTTTTTCTTTTTTACACTGCAATAAACAGCAGAGGCTAATGACCATACCTTTTTCAGTCTAATTTACACTCATTTATAGCACAAAACAAGCACCAAGGGTCACTCCTGATGTAATTGTGAATACTAAGAGAGGTCTCTTGACCTCACGAGCAATTTAAATTGTAGTAACAAAAATTCAGTTAATATTAATAAATGAAAAAAGTTATTTGTCTTGCATCAATAAATTTGTGATAATGTTTGATGTTACCGGGATGCCTTTGTAGTTCTGCATTTAAGTAATTGTGTTTCACTTTGTCTTGCCAAAGGCATATTCTGATGGGATCTGAAGTTAATACAAGATGAAAGTAAAGTTCCAATTTTCTCTTGCCTCTTTTCTTGGAACAATGCAACAGTGACCCAACTGAAGCATTCATGAAAGCTTGTACTCTCATGAATTCCACCCAAGCCTCAGTAGCAGCTACTGCTCCCCCTCTCTTATTTGGTGCCAAATCATTGAAGCACAGCAATGTTCACAATGCAGAGTAGACAAGGACTCTACAGCAGCCTCCTTGATCGTTACTGAAACTGGTCATACATTTCTGCAAGCTTGTAGGCATATGCTGTGCAACTGTACCAGCATGGTTCAGCAAGTTAGAAACCAACAGAAACAAGACAAGAAGTCTGTAGTGTTGGATCATTCTAAACAAGTTGAACTATTAAGCCCTCTTTGGGTTTTAGCACACAGATCTCATGCTGTATTTTATTCTGTCTGCTGCTCGTGTCTGTAGCTTGTAGGGCTTGTAGGCCTGTGTTTTGCACCAGAGCTCACATGACTTACCATGTAGAGCTGTGAGAGGCATCAGACCAGACCTGTTTGGTGTGACCGCAAACTTGATGAGGAGCAGATCCAGCTGTATATATCTGCCACCCAGATGCTTGCTTTGAAATCCCCACAGCAGAGCTGTCTGAGGAGCGCTACTTCTAAGGGGTTGTGACTTGTGAGCAGATGAGTTCTCTCCCAACTAAAAGCTAGACCAGTCAGTCATAGAAGGCATAGCTCCCTGACAGCCAATCATGCCTCTCCCACCAGATGTTTTGAGTGTTCAGGTTTAAGGTGTATTATGGCTAAGATGTAAGAGAAACCTGTGGCTTTTCCAACCTTTGTACCCAGTGACCTAACCCGTACCGCCCTCCTTCATCCCCCCAGCGCTGTACCCATCTTCCTTCAGAGTGAAGAGAGGAAATCCAACTCTGCTTAACCCCTCCATCCAGAAGTCTGTGGAGGACATCAACTTGCTCTATGAGGTATGCTTTTTCCTTAAAGAAAGAGTTTGGCAAAAATATTAAAATGGATTGTTTTTTCCTACCAATCCTAAATATTTAAGATTAACCAAGACATGTTTGTTTCTTCACATTTTAGACATACTGTCTATGAAACAAAATCCTGCCTTCTAGATGACAATGACTTTTTAACTCAGCAGCATATTTTTGTCGATTCTTATAAGAACTTTCTGACACTATTTGGATTAAAGAACTCTGAAATTACTTTGGCTATCCTCGTTTATGTTTTTTTAGGTCTATGGAGCTCATACTTATTTCCAGTACTTTCTTATCCATCAGTTTCTCCTTGTTGAGGTAAACAGTGTCTGAGACAGGACTTAAACAAAGATGCAAAGCTAGTAGCATAAAACTTTACCAGGCAGTCAATAAACTCATCCTGTTTAATAAACAGCAGCCTTGAGCCTAGTCTCAGCACTGCTGCTTTGAAACAATCTAAAAAGGCCACTCCTGCAGAAGACATACCAGTAAGCTGAGAAAATTCTTTCTGGATCTCTTTAGCCACAGGTTCTTACCTTCAGAAGGACCAGGAAAAGAAAGAAGCTGCCCGTCCAATGTTTGTGTTTTTCATGAAAGTGTGGAGCTAAAAGAAAAACCTGGACAGTGAGAGAAATGAAAAGAGCTACAAAACCATGGGCTCTATTCATCACAAGTGGAAGGATAAGTCCTGATGTGCACTGGCAGTAGGAACAATGTTCTGTGCATAGAATGTGATTTAGTAAAATAGCATGGAGCTAAAAATGAATCAACAGCAGTGTGTTTCTGAAAAAATATGGTAATTGTGGAATGCAGTTTTCATTATATGTGTTATTCAAATTTATTTTATATATTTTTTATCATTGCGGTTGGAACAACTTTACAGGAAAAAAACTTTTTAAATTGTGTGTTCTACATTAGCTGAAGTAGATTCTAACTGGAACAACAAACATGCTTGATAATGGTGGTCATACTGAAATGTGTCGAAAATATTAATTACCTTTCCTTTGAATATCTAGTGACACTAATTTTGACCAATAACACTACAGCACAAACTTGTCTAAATGTCACCTCTTTCTTAGTAATCTACAGTATATTAATCTACATTGTACATAACAGTAGAATATTGTACAAGGACTAATATATTGTATCTTAAAAATTATCCCCATTTAGAGCTACAGTACTAAGGTAACAATACCGAATTGTGGTATTGACTGTACTGACATTGTATTGCACACTGTGCAGTGTTACTCTGTTTGTTAGGATTTATTTGTGCCAATAAAGTTTAGGGATGGTCAGTCCTCACTGTGAAAATATGTCGGATTAAGTGTGTCTGTTAACCTGCTTGTTGGTCAGGTGCTGTGGTCAGGGCTGTTTGTGGACGCGGGGGAAAGTTTTCTTCGCGTAGCTGATGAGGAACTGGCGTCTCTGCGGCGGCTTCAGGCTCTGGAAGTTGTGTGTGAAGATGTCCTTCCAAGAACACTGCCAGACATCCGCCGCCTCTGCTACCAGCTGGAACAGAAGCAGGGTCATCTAAGCAGAGAGGACTTTGAGCGAACTGTGCTCACCATGGTGTACACGGCTGAGAAACTTGCACAGGCATCACCAGGTCACCAGAGGGAGCTGTGGGAGAATGTCTTTCTTCAGCTTTTTAAAGCCATTAAAGGAGATCTGAGAGCAGAATGATCGAGAACTGCGCTTGTAAAGACCATTGGAGCAGTTGTTTATTTGGAACATGTTTGTTTTGGAGCAGCAAATGAGATATGTTTTTATTTGTATTTGTTCATTGTTTTTACAAGCTCATAAGTTTCTGAATGAAACACTGTATAGTGACCACATGGGCAAATGTCAGCAGTAGAATGAATGTAAACTTTAATAAGTTGCATATATATTTGTATATATATTTAGCTAGGACTGGATATATGTTCTTATCAGACAGAATCCCCCAAATGAACCTGTTAAACAAATGTACATGTTTTCTGTCTTTAGTTTAGGATGGTCACACTGCTGTTCCCATGATATGTCTGGGACTTTAGGACTGGAGCAGCTAAGGTAATATTTTACTAAACAGTGGAGCCTATAGTCACCAAGTTGTTTTGTAAATGTATTGAAAGATTGTGAAAATTACTTCTTGCTGAACTGTGCCTGTAAAGAGAGGAAAGACTGAGCTTGCTCACTAAAGCTTTGCAGCATTCCAACTTGGACATGTGGTTCATGTATGTGTTATACTATATATATATATATCATGTAATATATATATATATATTTATATATATATATATATATATATATATATATGCGACATGA
>JBBKCR010188961.1:0-12500 GCA_037577295.1 Ladigesia roloffi | reverse complement strand
GGCAGTATTATTATTTAATGATGTATTTTGAGTACAAAGAACCGATCGGATGCCTTCGCTCCGCTTCTCTCTCAGGCTTCAGCAGCTGGGATCATCCTGCAAGGATGATTGCTGTATTCTGACCTTTGACCCCTGATATATTAGCTCTTTCATTAAGGCTACAAATCACTTTCTAGACATTAAATGGCAGATACTCTTTATTTTTGCCTGTTATTTATATGATTTACATGACCAGGGCTGTTTTGTTACACCTTTAAGGATGTTTTATTATTATATATTATTGTTTAAAATTCTTAACACCCTCATTTCTTTCTATTTTTTTTTATATGAGTCAACAGGTCTGTACACCGATTTACTGCTTGTTCAAACAGTTAATCCAGAATAAATACAGAGAGGGTGTGTTTAGATCTGACAGGTTTAATATCAGTGTGTGTGTTCTGCGATTTGTGTGTGTTCTCTTTTAGACAAGCTCAACCCTCTGTCTTTTATTCTGTCCTCTGCCAAGATGGTCCTCACTGCTTCAGTAATGTGAGGATCTGGGCTCTGGGGGGCCGATCCATGGCTGGTAGATTTCCTCCATGTTTTGTCTATCGAGGTGCTTTGACTGTATTGTCCATGTGTTTGGTATCGTTGTTCGGATACAGTAAATTGAAGCCATTCAGATGTTTATCAGATGAAACTGAGGGGGCTCAAGTGGGGGCACACGTTACTGTAAGTAAATGAGCTCTGCTCTCATTGGCTGCCCTGCAGTCCATGAACAAATACTCCTCGTGACTTCCATAGCTTTGTTAACATACTCGCATGCATTTGTTTAAGTACATTTTCAGTATTTTACATTATTTCGTAATATAACAATGTATACTCCTTATTTTCAAAACATTGAGGTGTTTCTTCCAGAATGTATGCCATTTTAACAATGTAATGTGATCATGGTTTTGTAAACAGCATACACACTTCACTAATAGGGTCTCTAATAGGACAACTATGGATCAGTTATATTGAATAAGAGTCCTCCAGAGGGAACAATGTTTTCTTCTTCCCCGACAGCAGATTCAATAGCGCCCATCTGCAGCTTCATGAAGGCTTGGTTATGTTTAATTACACCCTAACAGAGAGCAAAGCGGCCGCATCAAACACAAAAGAGGGAAGTCAATTGTGAAAGGGGCCTGAGCTTAAAAATGCAACCTCAAACCAACCTGTCTTCATCTCGTACGTTCGTTATTTTCACTGATCTTTCTTTTTTTTAATCTCAACGTGTTAATCGTTTTGAAAATGAGAAACTAATTAGGCCTCAGTATAAACAGCTTCCTGTGCAGTTTACATCCAGCCCATCAGCGCTGAATGCTAATTACCACCATAATGGGGGACGGTTTGATGTAATTAGCGAGCTGGAGGTTGTGTACGCTGGCAGAGCCTTGGTACAGTCAGACGTTCTTTAGCGCTGCTGGTTAACAGTTTAATGCTTTCGATACTTTCAATTATTCATTTAACCTCTAGAAGGTGCAAAAGCAGAGAGTTATGCTGTAAATTCATCTGAATTGTTTCAGAATCTGTGGAGAAACTGTGAGGAAAGTTAAGATCCTTTGATCAAATTAGATTGTGTGATTAGAAAAGTGGTGGACCACATTTAAAGCATACAGGTAAAGGGAACAAGGTCCTGGCAGTAATCAAGTTACTTTTAAAACATTCAGTCATTTCACATATTTTTGTGGTAATAAGACATAGCATTATTCTACATTGTATTTGTTTTAAACACAATGTGATGAACCTCAGTCTATACAGCTGTGTTAGTTTAGGAATCTACCCCTGCTGCATGTGTAGCACATGGCACAGGTAATAATTCTAATTGTATTTAAACCTGTATCGTTTGGTTTGAGTAGTGATACACTGCGGCCCTCTGCCTGGTGTGAGGCGGGTTGGTCTGCGCGGGGCGGTGGTGAAGGAATGAAAGCGCAGTGGAGAGCCGGGGCTGTCTGACACGCTTTTGTTGGCAGAGTGATGGCACTATAATCAGCGTCACCGATAAAACCCCACACTGTTGTGACAGGCAGGGGCGAGTGTAGCATGACATGACAGTTGGAATGGGAGAAGGTGACACGGGCCTTTCCTTCTCGCGTGCGGCCGCTAATGAGGCCGCGACACGGCCGCACAATCGGTTTCTGCTCTGAGCGGTGTCAGGATGTGCAGGTCTGATGCACAGCTGCTCAGCAGCTGCACGCTCTGACACCATTCAGAAATTGATTGTTCGGTGCGCGCAGATGCAGGAACCCGAACCGCTCACACTCCTCCACACACCATCCACATCATACACACAGGAGCGGGGCATGAGTCTCCAGAGAACGCCACTTTGTATCTGCCTCGCCTCGCTGGCAAGAGGATATGGAAATTCCTGGGAATCAGGGAAGAGGCGTCTCTCAGAACAAAAGGAATCCTGAAGTGAAGACGGTGCAGAACGTGCAGAAGTGACTCACCCTCCTATTCCCAAAACCCCCAAACCCTGCACCTGCTTCTGCTGCCACTGACACGCAGACACACGGAGAAAAAAAGAGAGGAATGAAGGACCACCACATCGACACAGACTCCCACACTGACACAGACCCTCACACCGACACGAATGCCCACACCCATGTTGGCCCCCACAACCACATGGACCACCACACTGACACAAGTCACCACACAGACATACACGTTTGTGTATATTGCTTGTTCTGCTGTTGTGTATTATTTAAATCATGTGCAACCCTCTCAGATAGTCCACTTACATACACATACACATGCATATGTTTGTGTATATTGCCTGTTCTGCTGCTGTGCAGTATTTATTTTTGGTCATGTGCAATTCTTTTGACTACCCCCCCTTCCCTGTTCATCCACTTAACTTGCACTGTGTATATATGCTGTTTACCCATAACTTAACTCATTTATACAGCGAGAAATTGTTTATTGTTTTCTAATGATCTTTCTTTGTTCTTATATCATTACTTTTGTTCCTACGGATCCTGTTAAACTAGTCTTTCTGACTACCGCTGCTGTTTCAAAGAAATTTCCCCATTGTGGGATTAATAAAGTCAATCTTATTTTATCGTACCTTATTTTACATGGAACCCAACATCCACATGGACCCCCACACTGACAAGGACCACCAAACTAACAAGGACCACCTCACCAACATGGACCACCACACTGACACGGACCTTCACACAGACACGAAACCCCACACCAACACGGAATCCCACAGCAACACGGACCCCCGCACTGACACGGGTCACCACACTGGCACGAGTCCTCACACTGACATGGAACACAACATCCACACGCGTCCCCACACTGACACAGACCCCTAAACCAACACGGACCCCCACACAGACAAGGATTGCCACACTGACACAAGTCCCCACACCGAAATGGAACCCCACAACAAAAGGATACCCAGACCATCAGGGGCCCCTACATCGACACAGAACCAACATGTTCTTAGGGTTGAAAAAGCTGGTAAAGCTCCCTGAAAAGCTTGCTGAAAATGTTACCCGTGGCTCTAAAAGGAGATATCCCTTCATGTACTACAGAAATTCCTCCAGTTCCTCCAGTTTTTCCACTACATAGGAGAGGAAATGAAACCTCTTCATGTACTCCAATTCCTCCAGTTCCTCCAAATCTAATGTATCCTGAAAAGTCCAGCCGAGAGCCTCACACCTGATCCTACAAGGAATCCTTTCAGTGACAGCAGCAGTTCCATCTCTCTCCACGCAAGGAAAGCTGAACTGAAGGCTCACGCCCGCAAAGCAGCTTCTTTCGCCCCCATTTGCATGAGTTCTGTACAGTAATTGCATCTATTCTTGGGTGGTGGCGGCCCCAGCCCAGAAACGCACTCTTCTAATTGCAGCAGGAAGGAGTGATGGTCCTTTGTCTCCATCTTTCTCTGGGCGGGGGGGTTGGGGTGGGGGGCGTTCAGGAGGCTGGGTTTGACACCGTGAGTCTGCCTTCACCTGCCGCCGCCCGACTCCCTGGGGGGCTCTGTCTGAATTAAACAGACAGAAGAGAGGAACAGGGCTGCCACGCTCCTGAACTCCCTGCAGGTCCCTCACACTCGTCTGTCTCAGCCCGGCGTGGACCCAAATATTGGTTTTCACATTAACGGCTAACAAGTAGGAGCAGCATCGCCGGCGATGTGTCTTTCATCTGTCCAATTACACAGAGACCCGTCACAACACACACGCATGCACACACATACACACACACACACACACACACACACACACACACACACACACATTTAACTGCCTCTTTACAAAAACAATAACCACAAATTATCATTAATACCTCAGAAATACATGGTAGAGTAGCAGAAATACTCTTACAAATGAGTGCTAGAATGTAAATTTCAATGTTACTCCTGTATAGAACAGGAGTATAATCAGGTAAATACAGTAATAATTGAATTTACAGTGATAAAAATACAGGGCTTTAAGCAGAACAAAAGGAAAAACACAGGGACATTCAATGCACTCCATGGGGGAAATTATGAACTGCAGCTGCGTCAAAGGGCATCAGCTAATCAGCCGCAAGGCAAAATCAATAACATGCTTGAATTGACTACTTCATGCCTCTGATTACACCGGAATTTCACCATAGCAGGACACACTTTCTTTGTGTTGTCTGGACAGTATTAAATCATTTATACATATTATATTTTATATGGAAATGTAGCTGCATTTATTTTAATAATATGTTTAAAAAACGTCAATTATATTTCTCTTAATAATCATATATTGCAATGATAAATGCTGCAATGCCTGGCCCTCATACGCCATGCCCCTCTCAAGCTGGGGGGGCTTCTCTTTTACAAAAGGCAGCCATGATGTTTCTTTTGTTTTTCTTTACATCAAAAACAGAAACCAAAAGGCACGTGTGCCAAACAAAGGAGCTTTCACAAAGAGACTCAAATATGATTATGTTTCGGTCCTAACCCCACTTAATACTCCAACCCCTAAAGCTCCAACCAGTCCCAAACTATTCCAAATTATGCCCCTAATCACATCAGGAGACTAAACTGAACTTGAGGGACCAAAGGTGACCCCTAGTGGTCACCCAACGTCACAGCCCCCTCGTCCTCACCAAGCATAAACAACCCAGCACGACGACGAGGGGACATGCCGGAAATCCAGAGGATATCTGCAGTTTTCGCATTAGTGCGAGGGTTTCAGTGAACAATTATTAATTTGCTTCTCAGTAAAAACTAAGATGCGATCTGCATTAAAACTCTGATATGCGTTAAAGTGCTGATCTTTATTAAATCGGGACACCTCTTATGTCCAAAACAACTTTTTTTCAGGAAACTCAAATAATGACATACATTCAAAATAAATGAATACTGTGTCATCAGAATTTTGTCACCTATCATTATTTTATAGTTTCTAAGTTTTTACAGGCCCATGTGGAGACTGACAAATCGCATCAATATATGAAAAAAACTATAGATTGATAGATGCATACATACATGCATACATACATACATACATACATACATACATACATACATACACACTAGGGCTGTAACGATATACGATACAAAACCGAAATCGCGACACTCACGTCCACGAACCCGTGTCGCGGTGTGAGGAGGGTGAATCGTGACACAGACAAACCCCTTCCAACTCTTTCCTGTATACAGTTCCCGCCCAGAAAGATATGTTTTTCACCGTAATAGGAGGGTTCTGACGTCAGTTTCTTTTCTTTTACCAATAGCTAAGGGTTTCAAAGGGCCTTCCCACAAATTTCCCATTGGCACTTTTCCACTGCCAATTCGGCACGGTTTGTCTCGGCAGAGATCGCCTCAGCTCGGCTGTACTCGGTTGGTTATCTCACTGCCTGGTACCGCCTCGGCACGGTTCGGCTCTACTCGCTATTTTTGCTTTTCCATTAACAAATCTGGTACCTACAACACGGTACTATTTTTGGTACCACCTTGGAACTATACTATATGATGACATGTACATATTGGAGTTTACTGATTGGTGGTTGCTGTCATTGCGTCATGTTTTTTATTTCTCAGCAGTCTGCTACTGAGCTTCTTTAAGAATCGTTTGGTTTTATGGCAAACAACCACAAACCAAGGATAAGAAATAAAATCCCTCTGATTTTAATCCCTTGTGACTACTGTAATTATGTCATTTTTTTTACCTCATGTTTTTACCTCAGTTCCGCTCGAGCTGCGTCTCTGTCGCAACGCAACTAGTTGTAGTGGAAACTTAAACAGGGTAGAGCTGAGCTGAGCCGAGCCGAGCCGGTACCAGTCAGTCGAAAACCACCCACAAGCAGTGCTTGAAGTGGGAACACAGAGGAATGCAGTTCCAGAACTTCTGTTTTTTTGTCTTTTGAGTTCCACCACTTTTTTCTGCATTCCAGTACTTACTGAAACTGATCCGACACATCGACAGTGAACAATATGTCAGAAAATTTGAGTTCCTGCACTTATTTTTTCCCACTTCCAGCACTGCCCACAACAATAGTACCGCGTACCGGGTACAAGGTACCAGAAATGGAAAAGCAAAAAAAAAGCTAGCCGAACAGTGCCGAGCCGGTACCAGGCAGTGAAAAAAGCACCATAACATACAAGCACGGACAGACTCTTTGTTTGCTAAATTGATTCACTGTGAGTACGTGTAAGTTATGACACTGGGCTTAAAATTGTCTTTAAGCTGGCTGGGTTGTGATAAATATGCACTCGGGGCAGCTGGGCGGAGAGTTTCTTTTGGGTGAATGGAGCGGTGAACCGAGAGAGACGAGTCGACTCCTCCAACTCGACTTCTCGTGTGGTTCACTGAAGCCTTGTTCTCAGTATGAATGGAAAGGAAGCAGTATTTAAGTGAATATTTGTTTAAAATTTTGTGATAAGGTGTCTCCAAAGAAATTGGCACCTCAGAATTTTCCTCTCCACTGCAAATGAATCACGATACGAACCGAATCATGTGTCAAAAATCATAAAACGCACCAAATCGTGGGTTTTGTGTGTCATTACAGCTCTAATACATACATACATACAAACACACAAACATAGATGTAAATGCATATAGTATACAAATGTTATAACCATAGCACTATTCGCCATTTCCCTTATGCGACCATATACATATATATGATTGTGTGTTTCTGTGTGCACATTTTAAACATTTTGTAATTTCTTGTTGAATAAATTTTCTTTAATATGTGACACCCACAAAATAAATACAAATGATGGACTAACATCTTATAAGGAAATATATTAATGTATATTTACACACACATACATCTCCATATATTATATAGTATACAGTTTATATGCATATACAACGCATTTTATGTATCGATGTTGAATATATTTTTGAAAAATAGTCATATATAATAATTTTTATTATTAAGGACGTGCGAGTGTGCCTAAGTGTCAGAATCTCTGTGGGTGAAATGTGAAATTGTACATGTCCAGTTAGACCCATTCCTTTTCTCTCTTTTCTGTTTGAGAGCAGGTCTGGAGCGACAGAGCTGAGAGATGAAGGGGGTCTGTGAGTCAGCTGTTCCCCCCATCCTGCAGGCAGAGGGTCTGACAGGCCGAGTGCAGAGACAAGACTCATCACTGCTGATATAAGTCACCTTCAGTACCTTTAATTACCATTTCATGGTAATTTACTCACATCATCCTCAAACATCACCTTTCCATCTTTCCATCTCTCCATCTCTGCTTCCCCATCTCTCACACTCTCCATTTCTCCATCTCTAATCTCTCCCTCTCTCCATCTCTCTCCATCACTCCATCTCTCCATCTCTGCTTCCACATCTCTCACACTCTCCATCTCTCCATTTCTCCATCTCTAAACTCTCCCTCTCTCTATCTCTCTCCATCTCTCCATCTCTCACTCTCTCCATCTCTCCCTTTCTCTATCTCTCTCCATCACTCCATCATTCCATTTCTCTATAGCTCTATCTCCCATCTCTCCTTCTCTCCCTCTCTCCATCTCTCCCTCTCTCTCCGTCACTCCATCATTCCATTTCTCTATATCTCTATCTCCCATCTCTCCTTCTCTCCCTCTCTCTCCATCACTCTATCTCTCCCATCTGTCCCAATCTCCCTCTCTCCATCTCTCCCAATCTCCCTCTCTCCATCACTCCATTTTACCCTCTCCATCTCTCCAACTCTCACACCGCTCCCTCTACATCTCTCCCATCTCTCACTCTCTCCGTCTCTCCTTTATATGTAAATGAGCTCTGCCTGCATTACCCATTCAAAACTTAAACATTATAACTGTCTTGTACAGTCCTAATAAGAGGTGAGTCTGTGTCAAGTCACAAGTCCGTAATTGGCAAGTCCAAGTTGAGTAGTAAGTCCGTTGAGGGCCTGTCCAAGTCAAGTTGTGAGTCAGTTAATAGCCAGTCATTCACTGGTCCAGGCTGAGACGCTTGTCAGAAAATAATCATTTAAAGTCAGTCCATAGCCAGTCTGAGACACAAAAGAAAGAATTTACAATCATACAGGCCCTTCATACGGTGGCAGAAAAGGGAAGAAAAAAAAAGTACATTCCAAACACAAATTTAGAAGATGAGAAAAAATATAACAAATCTGGAAACAAATATACAAAAGATCAAAACAAATTTACACGATGAGAAACAATTTTACAAGTGGCAAATGAAACTGAAAGGGTAGGTTCTCAAACAGGAAGTGTTTATCGATGGCCTTCTGTGTCACAGGGCAAAAGAGAGGTTTTGTCCAATTTGTGGGAACTATTTCAGGCCGTCGGCACACTCTTGTCATTCATGTGGGAAGTGTTTAGACACTGACCAGGTAGAGGACACAAATTCACAATTAACACCCAAACCCCCTGCAATAGTTGATCAGAGTAAGTGGCCCGCTGTGAACACAACCAGGCCATTTGGAATTCCCCTGTAATCTGATATCTGTGCTTTTCCCTAAGGCATCAGGAAACGGTTACGTCCTGAAATTAGTCATATCTCCCTATAAGATACTTCAAAGCTCTGTTATTTTTAATGAATGCACTCAGTTAATTCACAAAATGTATTTTGGTCTAACATTTTGTGTATTCGAGCTGAACAACCCTGCATATCATACAAAGAGTTCATGAAGTACTGAACATTCAAATCAATACAATGGAATCTTTTAGCTGTGGACCAAAGAGATGACAAAAACCAGAACAAGGCAAGTTCAAGGTAAAATGGCTTAACTGTTTTTTTTCATGTGAAAAGTACAAGGATGTACGATTAGTGTTGACAGTTATAGTTTAATTTGAAGACTTTTTTGAGTGCCTTTTCAGGCAGCAACCGTTGTTGTTATTAGAAAGAGTGGTTTTTTATTGAGATGCTTTCATGTTATTATATTGATCTAGCAACAGGATTCCTCTCAACCAGTCAAAATGCCACAGTGGATATTATGCAAAACTCACATTTTGCATCATTGTGTATTTCCATTTGGGTCTTTACTGATGCTATAAACACTGAAAATAAAACAATCCATCTGTTTTCTGTGAATCAATTGAAAGATTTATGTGTCAGGGATTTTCTATGAGCCGTTTCGACGGCTCCCCTATTGTGAGGTCAGAATAGGGAAATTTGCATAGGAAAACACCTCAACTGTCATTTTATTACACACACCTACTATGTAATTTACCTTTGCATCAATCTGAGTTAATCGGCTGAAAATTTTAAGGGCAAATATCTGGGATGGGGACTTCAGCCCGAGGATTCAGGCGTGCAACTTATTCTGAAACCTGTGACATTCTGCTCAGATTTACTGATGCTGAAATTTTTAAGATGGAATTGATACTGGCAGTCCAAGACTAGAGTTTCTAATTCTACTAATGAAACATCTAAAAGATCTGGCCATTTTTGATGGACCAGCAGGACAGTGTTTCTTGATCTACAATGCAAATGATATGCACAGTGTTAGATAAATTGTGGGGTAGCTTTTTGTGCCTATGTATCCAACCACTGATGTCCTTAATACTTTCACGTGGTGAGGTTCTTAATCTCAATTTTATTGGATCATGGAGCATATGTTTTATTTTCCAGCAGCTGGTAAATTAGTGTGAAGCTGTGAAAATAACAAAAGGTTTGTACAGATAGTAGTTCAATCATATTTAACTTAAAATGTAAAATATAAATGATTTCCATTCACAGCTGTCAGGGGGGTGGGTACTCCCTGGCATTAAATATGATTGCTCCCATTTTCTGTTAGAAGATCTGGTATATTACCTTGCCAATATTGCCAATCTTTGTTCAAAGGATCAGTTAGTTTAGCAAAAGAAGAGGAAATCGGTAAAGTCTTGCAAGACGTAGGACCAGGCTATAGTAAGGCAAGGTTCATGCATTAGTTTCTGCAATACATTTGACTTTGATTACATTAAACTATGGAATTTACCCAATGAAGTGTATAAACTTCACACGAGTGTATGTGTCCATCTTCTTTCGTGCTTTAGATTGAGAGTGCTGATTCTGTAGCAATCATAATAACCATTGATGTTCCTGACTTCCACTGAATTGCCCTGCATCTCTGGGGTCAAAATATAACTACATCCAAAACTGAGACCTGTGGAAATCGATTAAAATGAACACATATAATGCTTTCTGGTGACTATAAAAACACAACAATTAAGGGAAAATTCAGTAGTTTTACACCTTAATCAGCCTTAATCTGTGCACTGTTCCCCTTAATTTTCCTTACATTCCTGTAAATAAAATTTTAAATAAGGTTATTTTAAGGGGTAAAATTAAGGGGTTTGGTTTCTTAGTGAATATTGAGACGCTACTGAAAAGAGCTGGGATGTTGAACTCCGCTGGACACGTTTTGGTGATTTCCCTGCTCAGAAACACCTGGTTCACCTCGCTCAGATAATTGTCAGGTTTAGTGAATGTGTTTGAGGAGGAGAACTATCAAACTGTGCTGGACACAAGCCCTCCAGGACCAGAGTTTGACACACCTGCTCTTATGAATGGTGTCTCTATATAAGGGGGCGAAGTGGTGAAATGCGCGACATGAACTATAATGCAGATAATATATCCAGGACTGGAGATTGACACCCCTGGATAAGAGTTTGTTATGCCCTTTAGCGTCCCTTTCTGAATATTAGCCACCATTCCTCAATGCATTGATTGATTGTGGATAAGCCATACATATAGCTAGACACTCCTGGGTAGTAATCAACATGCTGATGGTGTAAGGTAAGCTGAATTGCAGCCGTTCTCCATTCCATAGTAGGTTCTTAATCTCATGGGGACACCACCAAGGTTTCGTACAAAACAGAGGAGATTGTGGGCAATCACTGATCGATTGTTTTTTGTGTTTTTTGTACATACCAGGCAAAGTGCTTTCCGCAAAAATCCATCTATGCGTCCTGAAATGGCCATTCGGAATGGCTTCAGTTTGTCACATCCATCGGCATGCCACATGTAATTTGGCCCCATGGAGTAGAAGGTTCATTTTATAATCCTTTTGTATGCTCTCCTCTCGCATTCACGAGGGCTGGGCTCCTGGAGTAAACACCATTATCATTTCTCTTTATTTGAAAATCATACTTTTATTTTTATTAATCCATGCCCAATTACATGGTAACCAAACAGTTGTCCAGGTCCATGAAGCTCCAACATTATGGCACTCCTGATAGAAGAATCATCCTTCCTGTGGCACAGTTTAGTTTCAAGAGAGCCACAAGCAAATTTTAGACCATGCAAAGAGGACATCATGTCAACAATCACACTGTAGGAATGACCCTCACTGAAACAGCATGTACAATAATTCAGCTCATTTGTTTCTCCCACCTGGTCAGTGTCTTTTAAAAAGTCCAAAACATCGTTATCATCCATAAACTCCTTTAACTTTCACCCTGCAAATAACATTGAGAGACACAGATATCTATCCACTAGCACATCCTGTTTAAGGACACACTCTTTTTGTTTGATTTGCCACTTGTTAAAGTGTTTCGAATTTAGTAAATTTGTTTGGGCTCTGGTAAATTTTTTCTCATGTAAATTCTTTTGTAAATGTGTTTCTGGATTTGTAAACGTGTTTTACACTTTGTTTTTGGAATGTAAAATTGTTTTGGTCTTCTCAGCCACTGCACCTTTAAAAATGGTTTGTTGCATCAGAGCTGCTAAAGTCTGGTTGTGTTTGTGAAGAGCAGCAGAGGACTGAACTGGACCGGACTGAACTGAACTGGGTTAAAATGAACTTGGCTGAACTGGGTTGGACTGGACTGAACTGAACTGAACAGAACTCATCTGAAATTAATTGAACTGGAATAGACCGGACTGGAGTAGCCGGTTGTGTTCTGGTGTGGATTAGTGCAGAAAATCTGAGCGTAATTAGCTTCATTTGCAACAATCCTCCTCTGACATCGGCATGTGTCTCTCATGAGGGCAATTACGCAGCGTGTGTCTGTGTGAGTGTGTGTGTGTGTCTCTGTGTGTGTGTGTGTGTGTGTGTGTGTGTGTGTGTGTGTGTGTGTGTGTGTGTGTGTGTG
>JBBKCR010188920.1:0-13757 GCA_037577295.1 Ladigesia roloffi | reverse complement strand
ATGATGAATTTTACTTGGATACAATACGAATAATTTTCTCTTTTAACAAATACAAGTACAAAAGTGAATATATATATATATATATATATATATATATACACAAACACATTATAAATATATATATATGGGTAGTGTTGGTGAAAACTGTCTTAGAATCCTCCTCTAAGCCTCCAAAGTAAGTTTGGTCACTGGTGATGCCAAAAACATACATGTTGAGGATTGCAAGATCTCATAATTTTCTAGGTGGGTAGAGTGGGCCTCCCTCTCCCCCTGATCCCGATGCTCGCAAATAAAGGCACCGAACACAACATCAGCTGACATAACAAAATTAGCAGTTAGCATTCTCGTCTAATTATGTTGTGCTTGTAAAAAGACGTGTCAGCTTATCAACTGATTATGGAGCTGCCCTGTGTGTTGGGGCATAGAGTAATGAAGCTGTACAGTGCTGTAAGTCAAGATCCAGAAAAAACAGTGGTAGAAGCATGTATAAAAGCATCTTGCACATTTTCAATCATTTTATTCTTTAATCTGCAAATATATTTGCCTTTATGGGCCAGGTTCTGTGAGCTAAATTAAACACAGACTGACACATCTGCAGTGTTAGTGGTGCTTCAATAAAACGAATAATTTATTTTTCATTCAAACGTACTTTAGGTGTACCCCTTTCTCTGGGTCTCCCATGATCTGAGATAAGATATTTTTATGACTGTAAATGACCCTTAGGTTTTTAGCACCATTTCCCATTTCATATGTACATACACACATGCACTATACTCTTTGATGGTAAAAATGTGATGGTACAAATCTGAGGGTTAGTCACAGCCTGTCAAAATATCTTACCTCTGTGCAAGAGGGAGCTGAGGTTGGAACAGAGCGGCTGGGGCAAGACAAAGGCCATAATTTGCCCGACACATAACACTTCCATTAGTTCAATGGCCTGCTTCACTAATAACACACATTGTTCAACAATACGAGCTGCAATCAGAGCTACAAATGGCCTGGAGATGTAAAGAGTTATGTGACTCAAGGTAATGGTTTACATGTTTACATGCATTCTGCCTTATATGCACACCACCACAGTGATTAAGGTTATTTACAGAGTGCTGTGTTATAGGATCAGCCAATGCGATGCGTCAAGCAAGCGGAACGCGATAGCTGTGACTCTACTGCCTGTCAAAAAAATGCTGTAAGGTGCCATAAAGGAATGAGCTATCTTTTCAATTTCCTCGCTTTCCCTCTGAAGACAACCGGCTTCAGGAAACAAGCACTTCCCCCAAATGGACCCAAAATGTACGGCAATAGCTGCTTAATCAGAGCTTCTTGATCACACATACATTTGGTTTTGATTTTTACAAAATTATTTGTGTCATAAAATCTCTCTACGGATCAAACTGACTTTAAATCAGAATTATTAAATAAAACACAGTGATTATAGGAAGGGTTATAGTATAGTAATGGGACAGGATTTCTGAAAAACAGATCAATGTGTCTCCATGGGCATTAATGTAAATTTTGTCTGAGCTGTTGGTGCTCTTAGATGCTTCCACTTCATGATAATAGTCGTACAGTCGAATAGCGCAACTTTTGATTGTGATCCATTTTACTGCTAGTCTGTATCTATAAAGATTGCACAGATATGGACTTGATTGGTCTGGCTGAAACACCAGTTCAAAAATTAGAAGGGATGTGCACATCCTTTATATAGAGTGTATATTTATTTATTTACTGTATATTTATCTATTTTACTGTATTTTCCAAAATGTAGCAACTTTAATGAAAGCTTAGCTCTGTTCATTCCCATCACTGGAACACTTGTTTTCAGTAGAATCTTAATAAAATGCCAATTTCTTTGTGTGTTCATGACAATATTCACAGGAGGGATATTACAGGAAAATACAATCCTGCATAATCTTTTTTGAAAAATGCAAATTTTCAGTACAGTAATCTCAGAAAATAATCTTCTGTCAAGCAATTACACACTTAAAACATTAACACTAAATGAATTGTTAATTTAAACATCACTTACCAGATGGGCACAAAGATGAGCCATTTAGATAAAAGAAGTATTGTAAACTGGCTTTATATCAAATCGTCATTAAGCCCATAGGATACGGTATAAAAGTTGCATACCAATAGCTTTCACTTTGTAAAGTTTTTTTTAAGATCATCACTCTTCTCTGTTTACTGTATTGATGATATGTATGTTTTACTACTAAGTTTAGTATGTTTTTGTAGTACTTATCAAATAGTTGGTAGGCTGGTAATTACGTAACCATGTTCTATTCTTTTTACATGGGAAATATTGCCCTTAATTATTGAGTGCATTTTAAAAGGAGGGTGTTGACATTTATGTTTGTTCTCTGAAGGTCACCTCATTCACCTTATAACCATCTCACAAATTCCCTGCTCATTAGTGATGCACGGGTCGGGTATTTTTCCAGCCTACGGGTCCCACTTTCATGAAATTGTTTGACCCGCCCCAGCCCGCCCCGCACCACTGTATCTATTTTTACAACCTGCCCCGCCCTGCCCTGCCCCTCATCCGCGACCATTAAATAGACATACTAGGCATTGTAATTCCATTGAAAACAGCCTTTATTTCAGCCTGAAAGTGACTAGAAACATCGCCCTGTAAACTGGCAACCAAATATGATTATAAATATGAACGATAAATCAGGTCGTATTTATAACAAGATAATGATACACATTTTAGACTATAGATTGGATTTTTTATGTAATTTTGTTTTTAATGACCCGCCCCAACCCGCCCGCAAATAAAGTGACAATTTATTTGCCCGACCCAACCCGACTACTGCTCATCTCTTCCCATTTATCATGACTCTGAATCTCTAACAAAATGAAAGAACTGTGAAAGCAACTATCAGCAACAGGCAGAGAGAAGACCCACTTTCAGTGAGGGAAAGAGGAGAAAATCTTTGATAAAGTGAAAAAGCAAAATAATTCCTGTAATGCCATCACTGTGTGACACAGAATAAGAGAAAAGGGTATGTAGATGCAATAGCATGGCAGTGCAGTGGTGCTAAAAGTGAGAGTTTAATCCACCCATGCTGCTCCCTCTAAGCTTTGGGCCTTAAACACTTCTCTGTTTCTCTCAGTGGTGTGTGGCTTTGATCCCAGCATGGTCTTCACAGGCCCAAACCCTGCAGGGCCAAACATCATGCTCCTAACACACCAGTCAAATCAAAGCCTTTGTGACAGATGATTCAATCCTCCTTCCCCTCATTCACAATCGTACTCTTCTGCTCTCCAGTGCTGGTTGTCTGAGGGGCTGATGTTAAAAACAGACATGCGACACACCTTGGCCCAGCTGTAAGCAGAGACAATCGCTTCTGTCTGATGAAGGGGAGACGCAAGAGCGCATTGTCTTACACTGCCACGCTGGAGCCTGAGAAATGGTCTGGATGCTTGAACAGTGGTTCAGTGACTGAGTGATTTGCACTAACAGACATTTTGGGTCAAGCTGTTTGTTTAGCCACAATACATTGTTTCCTCAGAGGTATCAACATCCTTTTTCCATAGCAAAGCTGTCTGATTGTCTTCCCATGAAACTACAAAATTCATAAAATGACCAAGAAAGGAAGAAAGACTCAAGCAAGACAAGATAATAGCCCTCAGTGACTCAGTGACTCAGAGTTTTAGGTTTTATAATTTAAACAGACTTGATATTTAATACTACTACTACTAATAATAACTTCACTGATTGATATGTCACTTGTAGTCTGTGAACTGTCTGTATTTTTAAACTTATTTTAAATAACAATTAGCACTGAAGGATGGGTTTCCTAGAATTCTGATTTTTGTTGTATTAGAAATTATTTTTCTTCATTTCTCTCTCTATTGCAAAAATTGCTTATATAACACAAAAAATCTGAGTAAGCCAAGTGTACTCTTTTCTTTCTTGAAATAAGCAAAAACGTTTCAAAGGGTACACTATAGCTACAAAATCTTAGCTGATGCTAAAATGATCATGTTAGGGCCATAAATTCTTTGTTTACTCAACTAGATTGTTCTCAACAGACAAAGAGAATTTTGATGATGCATTTTGCTAGCCTGTTTGCTGTACATTTGACCACTAGTACTCCTCAGCACTATTTTCCCTGTAGCTCCAACAACAAGCTAAAGAAAACACATTTGGACTCTGAACATGTCTTGGTGGATCGACAACATATAAGGTAAGCGGAAAACAATGTATCAATTAGGCCCTAATGCACTGATCAGCAATCTCCTCCTGGATAGATTAGTTCCAACACATTCTCTCTCCCCTCAACCAGCACTAATGCATGTGATTCAGCCAGTCATGGTATTCTGAAGAAATGCAATAACTGGAGAAGCCATGGCAGTGATTGGATGGAAATAGACTCTGTAGGAAGAGAGATCTCCAGGACCAAATTTGGTGACTACCACTTAAGTACATATGTATACCTAGTATCTGAAACATTTCAACTTAACCAAAGCTCTTCCACCACCTCAGACTTTTGATACTGACTCACAGTCTGGCTGGTACCTTGCTCCAGGTTACACCACCCAGTGTACATCAACCAACAGTCTTGGGAATCAGCCTCATTACATTCTGACCACAGGATGAAGGGCCTAACCACTAGACCATCAGCTGCCTGATTAGCTCTCAAAGCCATAGTCAAAGGAGTTGTTGCTTTAGTTAAATTGGACATATTAGACCGATTTTTATATAAAGTTAGGACAGGCCTACAAAACATGTTCATTAAGTTCTTTGCACAAAATCTCTCTCCCATAAAGTGACCAGCAGTCCCTTTCAAAATGAGCCGTTCAAGGTCTCTGTCACTTTAATGCAAATAAGCTGTTGCTGGACACGCCCCACCAATCTCATGCTTCTGAGCCATTACCAAATGTGACAATGGCAGAAAAGAGAGGCACTATCCAGCCCTATATGTTCGACCCTGAGTGAGATGAACACAACTCTGCATGTGTGACTTGCCTTTGCATGTAGCCGTAGCATTTGGCATCTTATGCATGCTCTAAACTGGATCTTCAACTAATTAAATGGGTGGGGGCTCGACGGGTGAGGGGTGGCTCCATTAATTCTTCCTATTTCTTGGCATCAGGATAAGGGAGTGGTTCAAACGGATCATAGAACCATATGATTCCTGATACCAAAATATTTCGATTGACTAACAGAACACAGATAGATGTTTTTTGTGCTTGGAGTGTTTAAAGGAGCATTAGAGAACCAAATGTTGATTCAAAAGGATGCAAAATGTGAGTTTTGCATAATATGTCCCCTCTAAATTATCATTGAAGTACAACCAAAAGTAGTCACCCAGCGCATTGAAGTACAACCAAAAGTAGTCACCCAGAATTGTGACCCCCACTTAATGCAGACATCACTGCTCTTTCAGTTCATCTCCTGATATGAGTTTCTCCTGTGAGTTTAATTAAAATTCTGTTGCCCTCTTCGCATGAGCCAGTTAGCTCAAATAAAGTGTTAGCCTGGTTAAATCACCTCATTGTTTTTCACTGTAGCGTTAAAATAACACCCATAACACCCATAGTTCATAAAGGAGATCACCCAGGAGGCTAATTAGTCTGCACAACTGTCTTCTTGTAAATACTAACTGTGCTTTTTTTTGGAATAGGGCAGAAAAATTAGGAAAAGCAAATGTGATTGGTTGTTGCATACGGGCTGATTTGCATGCTCCATTTGAGTAAATGGCAAAAGCCTTATCAGGAGACAGTTCAGATTCTAGTCACATGAAGTGATCAGGTTTAATCGGGGTTGTACTTTAGTGTAGGTGAAATATGCATATAAAATTTCAAGAAAGTCAGCACATATTTACAGGGTGCTTTCCAACTTATCGCACCATAACTGAAAATAATATTTTTGCAAAAAATCAAGATTCAGCATTGCTGGGTGAGCTAATATTTTTTGTTAAATGTGGGGGGAGTCCAAATGAATAATTATTTGAAGGGGACACATCAACTTCAGATTGAATGGCTGTGTGCACATACAGAGTGTGTGGAGACAACATTTCTCCACAGACCACGGTGCAACATACAGACACATACAACATTCAGTGGAAGTCATAACAGACAGAAGACAACAGACAAGCAATAAAAATGCAACTAGGGTGGACATTATGTAAACCTTACAGAGCGACTTGTGTTGCACCAGAAGCATGATTCTCGCACAGGAGGCGGTTAGCAGCATTGAGCTAAGTGCAGGGGATAGCAGAAACAACACAGTAAATACACAATATAGCTTTGTAACAGTAAAGCGAAATGGATGTAAACCTGAGACATAACAGACCATAAAGGAGAGTAACATACAAGAGGGAATTATGTGACATAGATTTGGGAATGACATTTTACTTTAATGACAGCGAGAACATTCATTAATCAATGCATTTTCATGAATTAAAGCTGCCCATCAGTGCAGAAAGGGCACTACTGAAAAATGGTGGATTTCTGTGTGAAACGTCAATATTATAAGAACATCAAAGAAGAAAATACGCTTTCATCACATTTTTGGGGGTTGGGGTGTGTGAATGGAACCTATGGGTTCAGAGCTACAGCTCCATCTGGTGGAGCAAAATCCTGTCGATGGTTTAAGAGAATCAAAATGTGTTCATACGTCACATGCACAGGTATACAATTTCAAAATGTCGTGAAACGTATCCCTGACCTGATAGTGAGTTTACAAATAAACTCAGTATAAAATTTTACAAATATCTTACATTAAAGGGAAACATGAAAACGCTAGAACTGAGGTAATGAAAATAAACAGTTAAGTTATTAACAAAATCTGAACAGTATGCAAATGTAAGAAAATAAATAAAGAGTCTGTGTCTTGTAAAGTGCAGTGTCAAACACTCTCTGATTATCCTGGTTCCTTTGGAACTGGGTTTGATTTTATTCTGTCCATCAGCCAGATATTTAAAGCTTCTCACCCTCTCCACTGCAGTCCTGTTAAAAGTGAAGTGAGGTGTAAGGCCACCATTGTCTTCAACCCTCCAGGATTTGCCAACAGTTCTCCTGACACCACGATGATAGGTTATCCACATCCTCCACGAACACTGTTTTATCATGGTCAACCATGATCAGCACATTTGACGATGGAGTTGGAGTGTTACTTCAAAATCAAATGCCTTCTTTTTACCCCCTCATATTTGACCCATGCAGGAAATTAATGAAAATGTAGGGAAAAGAGCACAGATTAAGGCTGATTAAGTGGTAAAATTACTGAACCTTCCCCATACTTTTTCAAATGTGCCCCTTAAATAATAGGACCTTCTGAATACATTTAAATTTAAGATTAACAGGTTTAAGCACAAGTACGGTGTGTTTGGTTGTGTGGAGGCTGTACAGCCGAAAGTGTACACGGACTTCTGGAGCTGCTGTGTTGAATGAGATTGTGCTGCACACACAAACACAAAGCCTCACTGCCCGTGGTCTAGCTGTGAGGAAGCTGAAATCTAAGGACACCTTTCAATCTCAGGTCCCTCAGCTTGGTGTACTGTCTATGGTGGGGCTATTGTACTGAAAGCTGAATTGTAGTCAACGAACACCAGGCTCATATACAGGGTGCACCATTTATATGGATGCACCTAAATAAAATGGGAATGTTTGATTTCAACAGAACTTTATACTTTCATGAATAATTTCCAAGTTTCTGACCACTTATAAAATGTGTTACGTTAAAACCAAGCACACCATTGTTTTTCTTGTGAAATTCCCAATAAGTTTGATTTTCATTTTATTAAGGTGTATCAATATAAATGGCCCACCCTGTAGTAAATATAGACATAAAGACATAAATATAGGGCCTACTATTGTTTTAAACAAAGCTTGTGACTTCTACTAGATGTGAATGAAACAAAAGGAAACAGCTTATCATGATGTGGTTTGAATAAGGGCAGTGAGCTTTAGCCCTGCTTCATATGTTAATAAAACACTCTGCCATATGTACACAAGAGCAAAAGGCTAAAGCACAGCTTGATTGTTGGGATTATGCCTTTGCCCAGATTAGCAGAATACGAAGCTGGCTTTTAACTTTATTAATAACAAGCTCATGAATGACCGCCATCAGGGTTTGGCCTACATCTCGTCGTCCAGACCTCTCTGGGCCAAAGTTCTTCTATGGGCTGCTGATGAGATTATACAGATTTACAAAGGTGGGACTTGTCACAGATTTAGGAGATTTGAGGGCAGACTGAAAATTTTCATTCATGTTTGATTAAGTGTGACTCTACAGCCGGTATAGTCAAAGGTGTAGAGGTGACTAGTTGCTATGCTTTCAGAATTTAATACACCGCAATGTATGTGCCCCTGCACCCCAAAGGCGGAATGTTTCCACTTGTACTCAGGAAAGCATTTAAGAAAGCTATTCCTCTAAGATGGTCCAGAATCATATGTACTGTAAAAATGAATATCAACACTTATACCATATACAAAATATACCAATGTGACCATAATATTCAAATCACCTGTCTAATATTGTCTAGGCTCCCATAACGTCACAAAAAGAGTACTGGCCTGATGATTCATGGACTCCACAAAAGGGTGTGCGATAGTCCCTGGCACCGAGACCATGGCAGCAGATTCTTTGAGTTCTGAGAGTTGTAAGGCAGGGTTTGGGCTAGTCAATCCCTCACATCCAACTGATGCTTGATGAGGAGAGATCTGGTGACTTTGGAGGCCAAGTCATCGCATTTAACACTTGGTCATGCTCCTCAGACTTTTCAGTGTCCCAGGGTACTGCTGAAAGAAGTCACTGCTGTCAGGGAATACTATTGCCATTGGAGGATATATCTTGTGTTTAGGTATGCAGTATGTGTCAAAATAACATCCTCAAGAATGCCAGTATTTAAAATTTCATAGAAAATTATTGCCCAGAGCATCACACTGCTTCCACTGCTTTCTTTTCATAGTGCGACGTGATGTCATCTACACACTCAGTCATCCACATGAAGTAAAAGAAAGTGTGATTAATCAGACTAAGCCATCTTCTTCAATTGTTCAAGGGTCTAGTTCTTATGCCTAGCTTTTCTGTGAGTATCTTTTCTGTGAGATCACATCAGATGGCCTAGCCTTTGTTCTACACCCACATCAGTGAGGCTTAGATGTTCATGACCCTGTGACCAATTCACTGGTCGTGTTTTTTGGATCATTTTTGGAAAATAAAACCGCTGCCAGACCTGCTGTTATCTAGCTGTTATCTATCACCATTTGTCGCTTGTCAAAGTCACTCAGATCCTTACACATGCCCATTTTTTTGGCCAGGATAGTTCTGAAGGTTTTACTAGTTAGCTTTTCTGTTTTATTGTTTTTCCCTTTATTTTTTTTAATTAATATATGCAGGGATTATCAACACAATTACCCTCCACAGATTAACATAATGGTCATAGAGAAAAAAAGACAAAACAAAACCATACATTATGCAGGAAGACATTGAAAGCAAAAACGAATTATTCAAATAAATAAAGATAAATACAAATACAAATACAAATACATAAAAGGTAGCAACATAGCTTAAGCTCTGCATAACATTAAAATACACCCTACTGTTCGTAATATTTACGTCTTACTCATTATGCGTGGCAGAAAAACAGGTGCTGTATTACTATGTTTTATAGCTGTATTATTCCAACATGCATTTCCCTTTACATACGATGTCTTTTAGGGGTGAGGGTAATGAGTTCAAAAAGGGAGCCCAGATTCTATCATAATAATTTTCATTATCCTTTATACTTGTGGATTTCTGATTTCTAGTGTAAGTGACAAGTAACAGAGCAGCATTTACTTGCATATCATCGCTGTCTCACAAAAACGATTTTTTCTCATTTCTGACAATAATTCACAAAGACATAATAGCTACCAGAGGGGTAAATATGACCAAATCAGTCAGGTGTCAGTACTCAGGTGAATCAGATCTTGTCCTCAGGGTCGTTTGCAGCTGTGTGGAGGGGGGAGGTGAAATGGTGATTGGTTCTGTTCGACGTTACCTGACGCAGGGCATGATTTTAGCTAAGGAGGACTGCACTGACAGTGTGCCCAAATATGGATGGTTGACATTTTTGTCAGATATTTCCCCATTGTGTAAAATTCAGCACATAAATAACAATCGTTTTAATAAAACACAAAGTGTATTAGAATGTGCAGAAATAAGCCATCAGATATTTGACAAAAGAATTTGGTCATGGGTGTGCAACATGTTTGCCCACAACTGTGTACAGTTTGTTTATCAGAATCATAATATTGATCTTCTTTGGAACTGAGTTAACAAAAGCTGTGATTCCGACCAAACCTTTATCTTTACTTTGTGCATTGAGCATTTTGACAACAGTTCCACTATTTATATATATTTTTTTACTTTTTATCTAAATAATCATCCAGTTTTTAACCATGTCACATAATGATTTAGTGCATTCCTAATATATTACTATTGTTTATTATACCAAAATGGACCAAACAATGGCAACAAACCTAGTATATTTACCATAATATGCCATATTAACCTTAGCGTGTGTGTCATAAATACAATACCATGTGTTACAAATACGCAATTATTATAAATAGTAGTATCATTATGCAACCCACCATACACACACACATGAAACCCCACTGCAATCCCACCGTGGGTTCTCAAGACTTTTGTATCTTTTCTCTTGAATCATTCGAGCCAATTTGAGAGGATGAGAGAACTGAACGATGTTCATCGCATCTAAATGCAAATGTTCATGACACAGAATTTTTCTTGCACCTAACACCCAGTGATTACTTACTCACCGGTCACAGACTCATCACATCAAGGGCTTCTGTCAAGATGTCTTAAATTAGATTGCTAAAAGCACTCAGCCTGTTTTATTAGGCCGTTAAAACACAGTCTGCCTGTTATTATTAGTTCATGAATATACTTTTTTTTGCCTTTGTGCTCTGTTTGAAGGCTTCAGCATAGAAACATATGTTCTTTGTTGTTGTGCCCGTTTCTCCATACCAAGAGCTTTGCTAGAGAAAACCTTTTTCATGGAAGCTGGCCATGAAAAATCCCCACAAGCAACATCAAACCCTAATGGCCTCTCAAACTCCTGAGACTGAGTGGTCTCAGACTGATGCAAGACATCATATACAGTAGCTATACAAAGCCTGTTCCAGAGAAACACACCACTAAAAGCCACAAACTGTAAGTCACACAGGGTGAAACATTCAGCCCTTAAGGCTGGGAGGCAAACTATATGGAGGGTTTCACAAATGCCTAGCATATTTAAATGCTGATTATACATTTTAACTCTGCGTAACTCGGAGATAATGTTTATACACACTTCATTGCATCAGCATCTGCTTAAGGAAGATTTTAGCATTTGAATTTGACCTCGGCCACAGCACCCTCCCCAAGGAAGACTATTCACTTTTTCAACCTGCAGATACATAATCAAGCATTTCGGTTAGGCCTCTTCCACTGGTCTACTTGTAACTGTACAAAATCTTACTGATTTACAAAGAACATGTACATAGATGCAACATTTTCTTATAAAAATCGATATCATCATCTTAATTAAATATACATATCTGTAAATAAACCTCCCAGACATCAATTATTCCTGATACACTTACCTACAGACCTGTTTTGGCCCATTTCCCTAAGGGCTGATTACATGATGCGAATAATATTGTTCGAATCATTATCACATTCAATTGCACCAGGAAGCAATACAAACTTACAAGCTTGATTCTAGGTCCCTCTGCTGGCTGTGATATGTGATGTTCTTTTGTAGAAAGCAGATTCTAGCACATCTCTATTGCAGAAGAAAAACATTTTACGACTATGCTGTATTATTGTACCACACTGTCTATTTGCTCTATTTTATATTATGTGAAATGTTATAATTTTCCATAATGCTCATTTAAATACACTATGTGACCAAAAGTATGTGGACACTCCTAATTATTGAGTTCAGATATTTAAACCACCCCTGTTGCTAAAAGGTGTACACAATTAGGCATGCCCTCTCCCCAAACAAACACTGGCTGTAAAAGAGCTCAGTGACTTCACAATTAGGGCTGTGATGGGATGCCACCTTTGCTACACGTTGTTTTGGGAAATTTCTTCCTTCTTAGATAAGCTCTGGTTCACTGTAAGTGCAGGTTTAATGAAATAGAATCATCTAGGAACAATGACAGCAGAGCTGTAGACCACCCAAACTCATGATGAAGGTTGTAAGGATTATCCTCTTTTGCCTCACTCACCACAGAATTTCAAACCACCTCTGGAAAAAGCACAAGAACTGTACAAGGCTGTAGTAATGTAAAGCCCGCCATCACTGGACTCTGCAGCAGTGGAAATGTGTTATCTGAAGATGTGAGTCACACTTTATCTGCATTCAGATGGATGAATCTGGGTTTGGATAAATGCAAGCAACGGTCACGTTTTTGATATCAACTCAAGTAAACATCTTTGGGATGAATTACTATTGCGAGCCAAGACTTCTTGTCCAATATCAGTATCTGACCTTACAAATGTTCTTTTGACCGAATGGGCACAAATTCCCAATGACACTCTCATCGGAGAACGCCATCTCAGACTGTTGATTCAGTTATGGCTTTAATGTCATAACCAAAATGACCAATTTTTGGCCAAGGATGAAATTGCCCAAGATAGCAGGATGTAGTATCATTCCTTCACTTTTTATAAATAGAATGATCTGTCTTGTCTTCTTTAAACTAAAGGAAATGTTGTTGCATTCAGCAATGAGTCTGAAGGCCTCACATCATTGATGATAGAGCTTGATAAATCTGAAGGTTTTCTGCATATCTATGAAAAGCCATCTTGTCCTCTTGGAGTATTTCAATCAAAGTGGTCCAATAGTGGATCCTTGTGGCTCTCCATATGGCATCTCAGATTTCTGAGCCAATAGAGACAAAACAGTCCACACACCCACAAACAAACACACATTTCCCTGCACATTATAAACATTGCCAAGAATTATTAAATAAAGCATGAATAAAATGCTAGTAATTTTTGTTGAAAATCTTATTAACAATTACATTTACATTTACAGTGATGACATTTAGCTGATGCCCTTATCCAGAGCGACGTACATCAGTGCTCAAGTATTCTGCAATTGTATCCAGGACCTGTAAAGCAAGACTTAATTCAACATTCACCAATGGACTATGGTACTGTAGCTCAGTACACCTGATCAACACTTGTCACTGATACCTAACTACACCAATCATGGCACACAAGGCAACAACTGTAAAAGGTAAAAGAAGGTAAAAGAAGGTTAGGAGGGTAAGGAGAGCTCAGTTTTGCTGGGGTTCAGTTTTAGGTGGTGGGCCGCCATCTAGGAGGAGATGTCGGCCAGACAGTCTGAGAGGCGGGAAGAGGCCTGGTTGTCACTGGAAGCAGGATCAGAGCTGAAGACAGGTCAGCTGATCACGCTGCAAGATGTTCTTCTGTGACTGTAAGTAGTGGCCAGTCTTGAACCCGGACTGGCGCAGGTCCAAAAGCCTGTTTTGGGAGAGAAATAGTTTGATCTGGTTATAGACAGCGTGGTTTAAGACTTCAGAAATGAAAGAGAGAAGGGATGCCTGTCTGTAGTTGTTGATGTCTGAAGAGTCCAGTGAAGGCTTCTTCAGAATTTGTGTTACCCCAACTACATGAAAAACAACTCAAACACACACACTCATACACACACACAAACACACACACACACACACACACACACACACACACACACACACACACACACACACACACACAC